>MCJB01000969.1:0-84982 GCA_002018475.1 Nicotiana obtusifolia | reverse complement strand
GGGGGGGGGGGGGGGGAATATGTGCTGTGGGTCGACTAAAATCAGGGGTTAGAGTTAGAGTTACTAATTTGAGTGTAGGGTTTAGTGATTGTTGGAAATACATAGTGGAAATCGATGGGTGGTACTTAAAATTGATCTAAGGTTGTCTGTTGGGTAATTATCTCGTGAAATTGTGCATTAGCTGTGTAGTATAGAGAAACATGAATTGAAAAATGTTATCATTCTCCACATTTCTAAGTGGAGAAGATGATCTTTGCGGTCCGCATAACTATTTTACGGTCCGCAGAGTCATCGCATTATGTATGCTTGGGAGATTCGTTGAAACCAATGTGTGGTTGAGTCTACAGCCGCAGAAATGGTTTGCGGATGGCATAATGGTCGCAGACATAAGCAGAATCAAGCTAAGTTCAAAGTTCAAACTACGACCGATCTGCGTCACTTGTTCTACGACCACTTTTACAGCCAGCATAATTTTTTTTGCTTATGCTGGTTATACTTTTTGCGTTGTGGTTTGCGGTCTGGAGAGTTGTTCTGCGATCGCATAACTGCTCGCAGAATATTTTGTGTCTCTCATTTCTCTGCCATATGTTATACATGCTCTACCATGTACTCACTCCTCGTTAATTGGCAGGAATGGTACCAAAGAAATCCTTATCATCGGGAACACCCACCACTCGAGGAAAGAGATGGGCTGCAGATATAAGCCCACAATCATAGCAATCCCAATGCAAACGGCCTGACACATCCAGAAATTCATTTGAACCTGCCTCCCAGTCTGAAGAGGAGGAGGCACAGCTTGACCTTGTGCCACCAGTCGACCTTCAGGCCGAAGCACGCAGAAAGAGTGGTGAGGATCTCAGGTTTGAGATTACCGACTCTTGGAATCTGTATAGAGATGGCCTGTTAAAAAGAATGATCCTCGAAGAAAAGTAGCTGAGTTTGAACGGTCTTAAAGAACACTACCCCCATGTGCTAGAAAACATCCAAAAGAGGGGGTGGGAGTTCTTCACGAAGGTTCCAGGGGAGAATAACGAGACACTTGTTAGGGAATTCTACGCTGCATATGCTGCATCCAGGAACTCAGAACAAAAGAGAAATCGTATATACTTGAACTCTGTCTCAGTCCGAGGATTTGAAATACACTATGATCCCGACTCAATCAATGATGCATATTTCAAAGATTGGGAGTCAGGCATGGCAGAATTTGACGCAAATATTGTAGATAAGGAATCCGAGCGTGCTTGGGTAGCCTTTTTAATAACGAAGGGAACTCCACCCTGGATTGCACCATGCCAGAAGATTAACAAGAGGGATTTCACTCAAGAAGGTCTGCATTGGCTAAGCTTTGTCTATTCTCGTATAATGCCTACGAGAAATGAGACCGACATCAGTCTAGAGAAGGCAATCCCCATTGCTTGCGTCATGTTGGGTATCAAAATTGATTTGGGACAGGTTATATTCCCTGATATTGGGGTCCGAGCAAACCAAAAAGAAACCTCGCTCCCTTTTTCGTGCTTAATCCATGCCTTGTGTGTAGACGCAGAGGTTTCTCCATTCCCCAAACATGACCGCATACTAAAAGCTGTTTAGGACATTGACATCACTAGGCACAATGATTCTTTGGAGAAGGTGGCCAAAGATCCACCAGAGCAATCACTTACTCTCCCTCCGGACTCATCCGCTTCAGAAACACCTGCTCCCTCATCAGTGCCGCAAACTTCCTCAGCACCAGCTACCTCCACATCTACTCCCAGACCAGCCACCACGACACCACCTATCTCACTGCCTGCACTCTCCAAGCTTGGTCTAATAGCACAACATGCCAATTCCAAAGTAGACAAACTGACAAAAAAACTTCCATCATTTATCTCGCAGGCATTGGCCCCGTTCCAAACCTCAGTAATTGAGCTTCAATAACAACATCTATCATATGAAGACCGACTCAAGCACTTTGAAGTTCTCCTTGAGAAGATTGAGAGAGGTGGAGCTAGGGACATGCCTCAACTCAAAGAGGATGTAGCTCAAGTTGGAGATGCATAAGATGCAGACACTGGAGTTTGACTTGAACACCCTTCTTCCGGTGGAAGGGGAACAGTGCACTGGCACCTCCCACGTACCCAACCTTGATTTGCATTTCACAAACCTCCTGTCAGCTGAGGAGGCACATGGCATTGGTATCTCACAAGCTTCGAGTTCAGTTGCACACATCGTTGATCATTCTGATGAGGAATCTGGAGAGTCTTGTGAGGAAACAGATGAGGAGCAGATATTTGAGGAGGGTGATGATCAGAGGGACAACAGAGGCAAAAAGGTTGCCATTTCTACAGAGGAACTAAGTGAGGAGGAGGCGGATGTGAAAATAGCTATCTCACACTCCCTTGTAGATATGGTTGCCAGGGCTACCACCACGACCACACAGCCATTATCGGGTGAGGCCACCAGCATCCAAGTCCAGAACCCGGCTCTGCAACTGGCGGAGCTTCCTACTTTGGTCTCGGACACCACTATCCAGTCAGAGGCTCCACCCACCGCCTCTACAGTGTCAGCTCCTGGCCCCATGACCGCCTCAGATATTCCACCCACTGTCCAGTCAGAGGATCCACCCACTGCCTCCACAGTGCCAGCTCCTGGCCGCCTCAGATATTTCAACCCCTCCAAGCGCCTAGTGCGCCTAGGAAGCCCCTAAACTTAGCTCTTACTTCAATGCATTGGGGACAATGCATGCTCTTAGGTTGGGGGTGGGGTAGTTGACTTTTGCAACTTGTATATGAACTCTTAGTCTTAATAGAGTAGATTTGTATATAGTAACGAATTCCCCTTGGTTTTTCTTTGCTGGGTTCTTTTCCAAGTGTGTAATAGTAGAACCATAGCCGTAACATAAAACGTTTTGACTTGTTTGGTGCTTTTGTTCTAGATTCAAGCATGTGATAAGTTTTGGTCGAATAAATTGCACCCTCAAATTTTGTAAATAAACAGTTAGTCATTCTTGTGAAATCAAGACTCGGTCTTTGACTTTGTGCTTACTTAGAATCTCAAACATGCGATGAAGCTTTGAATTGTCTTGTATTCACTTGAGGGCTGAATTTATGCCGATTCAAGCAGTTCATGCGTCGTGAGTGGTGAGAATTTGTGTAAATAATGCATGTGCTCAACTTGTAATATCTAGAACTTGCCCGGTTGGTTTCTCAATGCAAATCTTAGGTTGATGATTGGGTGTCGAAATTATCTTAGGCTCTGTTTGTGATGCTAACTAATTTTTGACCAAATTGACCTCCCTGGTGCATTTATTATCCTAGTTATCCCCCGTTGAGCCTTTAACCTTTTATTTGGCTACTACATTACAAACCTTTACCCTTTTGTGAAATAATTCCCTCTTTTGAACCCGCCCCTTCTTGGTTGTTGAGAATGAGGCTAAAAGCCTAAGTTGGGGGTGTTGGTATTAATTGGGAAATGGTGAAGATGTACATTGTGTGTAGAAGCATATACCTCAAAGTTGTTTATATGAAGATACTCAAGCTCCAAAAGAAAAGCAAAAGAAAATATTTGTATATTTATATAAAAGAAAAAAAAAAGTGTGGACTCTTGCAAAAATTAGAGAGATACTTTGAGGTGGTTCTATGTTGGTAACTAGAGGTCAATAAAGTCTATGTGGTTTAAAAGAGAAGCAAAATGCAAAAAGAAAAAGAATGTGTGTAGCGTTCAATGAGGGTACATTCACTATATTCCCAAATATTCATCCAACCCGTCCTGAAGCCTGCACTACAACCCTTAAAAGTTCCTTTTTGATCTACAACCAATTACTCCTGCGGTAGCAATAAGTTAAAATAAGGGCAAGCATATGGACTGATACTTGTAGCACTTAGCCTTCTTTCTAAGTGCAAGAGTGTTTAATTGTATCCCCTGCACATATTTGTTGAGTTGGGGATTTTCATTGATGTGAGCATACATGAATTGCAAGATTTTGCAGAAGTTAGGCTTCTTGAAGTAGGATACAAGTGAATATCTAGCTAAGGATAGCACTCTGTCATTGCTCTTGAGGCTCGAAGCTCACAAATTGATTATTCGAACTGTTAAATGATCTTTATCTTCAAAGAAGGGTGAATAAAAGAAGTTACACGCATGTTAGCTAACAATCAGTACCATCCATAGTCACTGCTGCTTTGTGATCAGTCGGAAGTAGATTATATTTGGTAGGTTGACATTTTTGTTGCTTGAGAGCAAGCAAGAGTCTAAGTTGGGGGTGTTGATGTGTCGTAGAAATGCGGCACTTTTGATACTAATTACATAGAATTTAGCTCATCTTTTAAAGCATTATAAGTCATTTCTTATGTAGTTTAGGCGTTCTGCAGGAAACTGGACTTGAAGAACCAAGAACAGGAAAAAGATGACAAAAACTCATGGAAAAGTAGAAATGCGGCAGGTCTGTGACCGTAAAAGTAATGTGCGGACCATAGACCCATCGCAGAGTGAAGCAGACCATCCCAGTATCTGAGAATCGAATTTGCAATTCATTGTGCGGTTGCACAATTCATATGCAGACTGCATAGTGGTCGCACAAATGCAAAAGGGTTTCTGTGAAGATGAGTTCACGGTACGATATGCGGCCGCAAAACCAATATGCGGGCCACAGAACCAAAATGCGATGAACAACTCTGTGATCAAATTTGCGGTGGCAAAGGGAGATGTGCGGACCGCGAATGCATTATACGGCCCATTATGCGGTCGCAGACTTTATCTGTAGGGTCAATTTTGTCTACGACTTTTGGACCATTATAAATAGAATGACTAGGGCTTTTGTCGCCGTCTTGTCTGAAAAAGAGGCTACACTAGCATTGAATACACCATTATTTTGGAAGCTTTTGAAGAAAGAATCTAATACTTGTCTTCTTTGTAAGCTTTATGACTTTATTTATTACTTTATTCTTGTACTCTAGTATGAGTAGCTAACACTAAGTACTAAGGTTGTGGACCCTAAATGGGTGTAATGTTAATGGGTGTTTACCATTGAATATATATATAATGGTTGGTTGATATTTATTCATTTCTCATGCTTCATTTATTGTTGATGGTTGCGAACATTGACTAGTGCCATTTTACTCTATCTTTACTTGGAAAAGTGGGTTAGGGTTTGGTAGAATTGAATAGTAAGAACTCAAGGCATTAAACCTTGTTTAATAGAATCGCTTAGGGATAAGTGGGTTCTACTTGGCATAAATTGGTCGTTCTCAATTGTAACTCTTTTACATTTGGGAAAATCATAAAAATAAAATACTACCTTATGATTGGGAAATATTGGGTAGTCATTTAGGAACCATTTGCATATCAAAGGACCTTCCATAAGAACTATATCATATTAACACCGATAGAATTACATTCCATTGATGGGGACACAACCTTGGTTTGCGACCTTAAGTCAAGTTTCACACTACTCAAGTAACCTTTTCACACCTATTCCCTGTGGGATTCGACCCCAACCTAGTTGGGTTATTATATTTGACATCGACCGCCTTACACCATTTATTTAGGTGTAATTTGAGCGTATCAACGCCGATAAGAAGGACTCTACTAGACACGGCTCCGAGACATCCTAGGACACAATAAAACCTCAGGCTTGGATACCAATCTTGTCATGCCTCGACCTCGGGGAGCGCGCCTGACGCTCAACCGAGATATCCCAGTCAAGAAAGCTTATACAACACCTTCTACCCAAACTCACCTGTGAACAAAGAGAAGATATATTTCATTAATTGGACAATGAGAGGTCATATGAACCACACCAGCTCATTACCAGTAGTAACATCGTTTATAAGTCTCAAACTACATACTTTCATAGTCTGAAGTGGAACATGTGATACAAATACAACTCCTTTAATTTAACATTCCCAAAGCAATGATACAACCCACACTATGTCTACAGAGTCTCTAATAGATACAAAAGAGTAGATGATGGTGACGACAACAAAGCTCCGGCTATACCTCAAAACACTATACATAGAAGACAAGAGATACAAGACCCCAAAGGACGTTAGTACATATGGAATAGTACCAGTATGTAAAACTAAACATCCTCTCAATAGAACGAGTAACAGTAAAATGAGAAGGAAACATGGAATCAATGAGAACCTCAAAAATGTTTAATGTGTCAAGTTAGGAGAAAGATAAATTTCAATAGTTTTGACTTGGGAGATCTTTAGTACCGATACACCACCGTGCTAAAAAGCACGGAGTCCGATCTCAGCCTGATCGGCTAAGCCATCTCACCCTGAGACATCCACTCACAACACCACCATGTGCGTGGCATCGCGTCCGATCTCAGCCTGATCGACTAAGCCATCTCAAAACAATGCCGTGTGGGTCGACATCACATCACATCCTGCTAGCAATCATCTCATACCATTTAAGGGGAAAAATCTCAAAACATCAATCTCTTCCCATATAAGGGGAAACAATCTCATCACATCAACACGAGGATTTTCCCCCTCAATCACTCCTACACCGGCACGTGTAGGTTCGGGGTTAGGTTATTTAATCTACCCTTCCTCAGTAACTAAACGACATTCCCAAAACATTTATTATTTAAAGGATTTTCAGCTCATTTCATAATCTTTCACACATCTTTCCATTTCATTGGCACTAGTGGCCACAATTGTAATATCATTCTCAGCACGTCGGTTGTATTTCGGATTTCATACTCACCCCCATAACGTTCAAGCATTGTCATGGATTATCAACAATAAGGGAATTTCAAATTAATACTTTAAGTGTATTTATGAGCAATAAGAGTCTTAATCACATTGAGTTCATCTTCCACAATTAGGCATACTAACTTGCAATTGAAACATGATTTTTAAATCACAACACCTTTAATACATTGGTCATACTAGATTACATTCTCGGAGGGGATCATGATATGATGGGAACATTTGGAACACATTTTGAGTACATACGTCTTTCAACACAACACATATTTAGAGTAATCAAATTTAGTCGGAAGAACTCAGAACATGAGAAATAAGGAATTGAACAAATCATAATCGCCACTTATGAGGACATCATGGAATTTAATTTTTACAAGAGGAGTTTAGCCAGCATACCTCGTTTGAGATTTTCCTTAAATTACTACAACGTTCCGGAAATCCTAGTGACTTCAATCTATTAGACACATGAAAATTTTTAACCACAATTAGGAATATACTCGGGGGTTCAGCTCATTTCAGTATTTTATTGAACACTATATGTGCATTATGATTTCAAGGTTCTTTTATGGTGGATTCCTTCATCCCATAACCCAATATTTGGCCATTTGAGCTCAACAACCTTCCACAACCCTTGTTGGAACAGGCACGCATAAATAACACTCTCATACTCAAGAATCACACTCCCCATTACCCATCTTCTACCCCAAACTCGAAACTGAAGACTAATGTATGGAACCTTACCTCTCGGATGAAGGCCTTGCGAGTATTCCTTATTGGATTTCTAAGCTTGAGCAAGGGTTGATGAACAAAGTTCTTGGGGCTTCCTCCTCTCTCTCTAAAGCACTCCCCTCACCCTAAAATGGAAGATTTTTGCCTTCTAAACCAGACCCAATGCTTTTAATCAAATGGGGTCGGGTTATAAAAATCAGAAACTCTCCGAACTCAACTATGCGGTTGCAGAGTGCACCACAGATCAGGTATGCGGCTCGCAAAATGGACCGTAGAAACGATCCCTAAAAACTGTGTTGGCTTGGTGTAATCTGCTGCTAGGTCTACGGCCCGCATATCAGTTATGAGGCCATAGAATGGACCACAGAATCTCCCTCTGGAAATCTTCATGCTGGTTCTGTGATGGATGTGCGGCCTGCGAAACGATTGTACGATCACATAGTTGACCACAAAACAACCTCCAAAATTAGCCCATTTCTCTGCTTCACTCCGCGGCGGATCTGCATCCGCGGAGTAGATCTCCGGTCGCATAATGGACCGCAGAAATGCCATGTTTTGCAGTAATTTTTCTTCAACTGCCCAACGCACTGTTAAACCTAAAAGCCCGTATCTACAATCATCAAACACATAATCCAAAATTGGCCCATTTCTCTGCTTCACTCCGCGGCGGATCTGCATCCGCGGAGTAGATCTCCGGTCGCATAATGGACCGCAGAAATGCCATGTTTTGCAGTAATTTTTCTTCAACTGCCCAACGCACTGTTAAACCTAAAAGCCCGTATCTACAATCATCAAACACATAAGCCTACCTTGGCATCACGAAACCCCGGGTTCTAGGTGAAATATTTACGGGGCCTTACAGAATGCTTCAGAAAACTCCTTCCATCCAACTGGTGGGGCAAGAGGTCCCCTAGACTGCTCCCACGTCTCATACCAAGTCACAGCAACATCCCGCAATCTATTGAGGCAAGCTCCACGGACTCTATATCGGTGAGATGCATAACTCGTAAGGTTCGCTACATTTGGTCTAGAAAATTCTGGGGATCTTCGTTGGGGTCAGTTCTTGTGAACACCAGGGGGGGGGGGTCCAAATTTATAAAATCCCAAAATCTCGTGCTGACCACTCTATCCGAGGCGGCGAGGGTTTGACGGTGGGCCTGAGAGGCCACTAATTGAGTCAATAGTTGCACTACCTTTCTCATGTCTAAATTCTGCTTGGGAACAACTGGAGGAGGAATAGGGGTTGCATTAACTTCTCTAGGCGGATCTGTGGCTGGTGGTGCTGTCCCCGAAAAGTGAGTTCTAACCTCAGTGTGGGGTCCATGTTGACCCATAGGGGCAGGTGGCACATGGTAGGTACCTTAGCTTGCTCCTTCATTTAGTCCCTGAACAAGTGCTTAACGTCTCATGGTAGGCATCGCTATTAATATAAACAAGATGGTAATTAGAAGCGAATACATATAACCTCGGCTCTATTGCACGATCTAGATCAGAAAGAAGGGTATTCATCCTAAATATCTTGTAGCCTCCTACTTATAAGTATGGTGCACCACATACCCATAAACAAGACTCTACTAGATACGGCTTGTAGACTCTCTAGGACATGAACTGCTCTGATACCAAGTTTGTCACACCCCAACCTTGGGAGGTGCGACCAGCAGACGATACCAGGAGGCTCGTGCGAACCGACACATGCTCTTCCATCCATTTTTTCATAAAAAGTCTAGACCGTTGAGGCCTTCTAGTAACGACTGCCAAAATTTAAAATTAGTACAACTAATTAGCAAAAGAAACATTGGCATTTTATACGTGATGATAACTATCACTAACATAATCATACCCGTCCATTACATGTAACCAAACACTAACACTAGTCTACAAGCCTCTAAGAGTACCAAAAGAGTTATACATATTACACAACTTTGTCGGAATAGGGTCCCACCGTACCCAAAACATTTATGACATCTGCTTCAGTACCTTTTGACCTCTGAACAGCTACTCCGAAGAAGTGGAGAGCAAAACCAACAGTTGAATCGTGTGCTTCTTGGGGATGGGTGTCAATGGGTCAATCTGTACCTGTGGGCATGAACACATCGCCCAAAAAGGAAAGGCTTCGATACGGATAATGTATTGAGCATGTAAGACTAAGGAGCACAAGTAAATTAGAGTCATAGCATACGAAATGTGAGTACGTGATTCCAACATGAACACCGAAGACACGCCACCGGGGACATAAACCAAACTGTGGAAAAGCTAGGGACCATGGGTCGTAAATGCATGCAAACTTTTGTAAAAACATGCCTCTCATTGGGGCCATACATTGTTTGATACTCTCTCTCTCTCTCTCTCTCTATATATATATATATATATATATATATATATACATACATACATACACATACACATACATACAGCCACACTTTGGGGCAAGTTTTCACCATTCCATACCCGGTCTCTTAGAGGACTTAGGTGTACCTGGCTTTAGGGGTACTCGACTGTATCCGATCTCAATAGAACTGCCTCAAGAGGACTCGGTAGCCTCATATCACACATCATCATACCCAGCCGCAGATGGGCTCGGTAATATCTCATATCATGTCTCAACATACCCAACTGATCAGTGGTTGCACAATGGGTGTCGTACCCTGCCGACTATAGCGCGGTTGGGCAGAGTAAGATAGATACATATATAGATACACTCACACACACACACACACACGTATATATTTCAAGAGATAACAACTTTAAACTTTAGAATGAATCATACTCTTCTACCACAGGATACCAACCGGAACAATGTAGACTTGAAAGACATGCTACTAGCAAGGACGCGCAAGAACAAGATAACATCATTGAAAGGCTTAGAACTATTAAACCTTACAGTACAAGAGTCAGTTGGAAAGAATGAGAGACTTACACTAACTCATGCCAAGAAAGATGATTGCCCTACATACCTTGTTGGAGATCTACTTACACTTCTATGGTGGTTAACTTTGCCTTTACTGTGTCTTCAGAATCACTTCCACCAGACGGTGAGGGTTACAGTAACGATTCCAAGTTCCTTAAAGCTAAGTCTTGCCAAAGCCAGATTCACCTTCGACTTTTCCTTAATTCACTAGGAAATTCTTAAGGGGCGTGGAGAGTATTTTGAGGGGACCTGTTCTAGTGATACTTTTAAAAAATGAAAGATAAAGAGCCTTACTATCATTTTATATAGTTACCGAGCCTTGGAATTTATGCCACTTCCACATGCAAAACGAGTCGCCCCACCCCGATTGCTGCGCCTCGTGAAACAGTTGGCGCAGACCTACTGAAATACGTGCCTCCAGTTGATTGACCGTGCTAGAATCCACACTTACCACGTTTTAATTAAATGTGGGGCATAACATTTCAGCATTTGTGGACCACCCATCGCAGAAGCGTATCCGCTTCTGTGAAATATGAACGTGCATCTGCAGTCTTCCCAACCTCCATGTCTTTTCGCATTCGCGTACACCACGCTGCACCTGCGATGCCACATCTGCGGCCATACACACCACAAGTACGAAAGTACCAGAAGTCAAACGCTTCAGCGATCATACAAAGTCCAAAAATAATCCAATAACCATCCGAAACACTATCGAGGCCTCCGGGATCCCATCCAAACATACCAACAAGTTCTAAAACATGATACAAAACTAGTCGAAACCTCAAATCACATCAAATAACATCAAAACCAAGAATCGAACCCTAATTCAGGCCTAATGAACTAATAAAAATTCTAATCATATCAAACCAACTCCAACGACCTCGTATTTTTCACACGAGTCATAAATGACACAACGTACCTATTCCAACTCCCGGAACCGATATCCAAACTCGGTATCAATAAAGTAATCTCTCGGTCAAATCTCTCAACCTTCCAAACCTTCAACTTTCCAACTTTCGCCAAAAAAGTTCAAACCAACCTACGGACCTCCAAATTGACATCCAGACATACGCCTGAGTCCAAATCACCATACGAAGCTATCCGAACTATCATAACTCCATCCCGGAGTCGTCTACACAAAAGTCAAACATCAGCTAACCCTTCCAACTTAAGCTTCTAACTTTGAGACTAACTGTCTCAATTCACTCCAAAATAACTCCGGTACCAAATCAACCACCCCGGCAAGTCACATAACCAAATGAACATAGAAGAGGCAATAAATAGGGGAACATGGCTACAATACACAAAGCAATTGACCGGGTTATTACAACACCCGAACAAATAGATTTCTATCAACTCTAAGCCACCTTAAGGACAATCTCCCATGAGCCATCAAAATTGGAAACATCGATCCGACCCCGAAGTCGCAATACACTGCCATCTCTGATGACTGCTTATTAGGTACCATTTCACAATGCCGTGCCCCAAAGGCAACCAAAACGAAGACCATCGCACGGACGAACCTTAATTCATTCAAACAAGGACGACGACAGCACAAACTAAACAAGAATTCCACCAGTTTGGTAAATGGCCAACCTCACGACTCCGTCAACCAACGCCTGGACATTCATAGTCCAATTTCCTCTCTTTCGCTGAAATTAAATGCCGAATCTCCCATTTATGAACCGAATAATCCTCCTCCTGAATCATCCACTACCGTGACACATAAGTAAGCACCATACGATTTACGCCAGCATTGCGCGATAACAACGCAAGAACTTCACAGCACAATGTGTAAAGCCTCGAAACCATGGGCAATACTAACGATGGGTTGAAATGAAAGGATGCCCCTCCACAAGGAGAAGATAAAAGTTCACTCGCATACTCATGGAAAAATATCGTGCACCATATCTGTAGTATCTCCACAACTAGTCGGTGCCCAACTAATATCGAATGCTCGACATCGTATAAAATTAAGTCGGAAGGAGCTGATGACATAAGCTTCAACCGAAATTAATTCGCACGATAAGGAATCAAGAAAGGGAAGTTCTCCTAACAGTCTTGTAGCCTCTCAAAGTTAAGTACAGTTGTCTAGGTACCGATCTGCAAGACTATACTAGACTTTCTTAAGACTCAAGAGACCTTAGTGAACCTAGTGCTCTGATACCAAATTGTCACGACCCAAAAGCCAACGTAGGTCGTGATGACACCCAAAGCTACCATTATACAAGCCAACTTTTAAATCGATACGTCAATAGTACATCAAAAATGCATTTCAAAATAACTAAAGATATAAGGAGTCAAAATCATTTGTTTTCATAAAAAGTATGGATGTTATTATTTTAAATGTTCGAATGGGGCCGAAATATAAACTCGGAATCATAATCGAATACAACCACGACCAAAATATAAATATCCAAAATCCGATGTCACAAGTGCATGAGAATCTACTAGAAAGTACAATACTACTACAACATCTGTCTGGAATATAAAATAGACATGATAAATTAAATGAATAAGATGGTGACTCAGTGTGCTGTGGATCGTAACGTGGAATGCAGCTCACGATAAAGACTCCTTAGCATCTGCGCCGAGGCTCCATGATGATCACAAAATGTACATGTCTCAACATCTGCACAATCATTGCAGAAGTGTAGTATGAGTACGTAAATCAACGCATACCAGTAAGTATCTAGCCTAACCCCAACGAATTAGTGACGAGGGATCGACAATGACATTTACTAGTGGTCCAACTGATCAAGTATAATAAAGGTAGACAGGTATAAAGCATTGCAAGTAAAATAGTGAAAACTTATATAAGTACATAATACGATCCTCAACTGAAGAGTAATAAGTGCAATGTAATAGAAGTTACAAGAGGTAACAACTTTAAACTTTAGAATGCATCATACTCTTCGACCACAGGATACCAACCGGAACAATGTAGACTTAAAAGACATGCTACTAGCAAGGACGCGTAAGAAAAAGACAACATCATTGAAAGACTTAGAACTATTAAACCCTACAGTACAAGAGTCTTTCAGAAAGAAGGAGAGACTTACACTAACTCATGCCAAGAAAGAAGATTGCCCTACATACCTAGTTGGAGATCTACTAACACTCCTATGGTGGTTAACTTTGCCTTTATGAGTCTTCAGAATTACTTCCACCAGACGATGAGGGTTACAGTAACGATTCCAAGTTCCTTAAAGCTAAATCTTGCCAAATCCAGATTAACCTTCGACTTTGCCTTAATTTACCAGGAAATTCTAAAGGGGCGGGAAGAGTATTTGTGAAGGGGACCTGTTCTGGTGATACTTCTAAAAATGAAAGATAAAGAGCCTTACTATCATTTTATATTATAACCAAGCCTTGGAATTTATGCCACTTCCACATGCAAAACGGGTCGCCCCATCCCGATTGCCGCGCCTGGTGAGACACTTGGCATAGACCTACTAAAATGTGTTACCACCTTCTGGCTTCGAACGTGCCTCCAGCTGATTGGCAGTGCTAGAATCCACACTTACCACGCTTTATTTAAATGTGGGGTGTAACATTTCAGCATTTGCGGACCACCCGTCAGAGAAGCAAATCCGCTTATGTGAAATATGAACGCGCATCTGCGGTCTTCCCAACCTCCATGTCTTTTCGCATTCGTGTACACCACGCCGCACTTGTGGTGCCGCATCTGTGTCCATACTCACCACAAGTGCAAAAACACTAGAAGCCAAACGTTTCAGCATCACACCTAGTCCAAAAATGATCCGATAACCATCCGAAATACCGCCGAGGCCTCCGGGATCCCATCCAAACATACCAACAAGTCCTAAAACTTGATACAAAACTAGTCAAAACCTCTAATCACATGATACAAAACTAGTCAAAACCTCTACCAAATCAACATCAAAACCAATAATCGAACCCCAATTCAGGCCTAATGAACTAATAAAAATTCCAATCATACCAAACCAACTCCAGTGACCTCGTATTTTGCACACGAGTTATAAATGACACAACGTACCTATTCAAACTCCCGGAACCGATATCCAACCCCAGTATCAACAAAGTCATCTCTCTCTTAAACCTCTCAACCTTCCAAACCTTCAACTTTCTAACTTTCACCACAAAGCCTCAAACCAACCTATGGACCTCCTAATCGACATCCAGACACACGCTTGAGTACAAAATCACCATACAAAGCTATCCGAACCATCAAAAATCCATCCCGGAGTTGTCTACACAAAAGTCAAACTCCGGTCTACTCTTTCAACTTAAGCTTCCAACTTTCAGGCTAAGTGTCCCAATTCACTCCAAAATAACCTCGGTACCAAACCAACAACCCCGGCAAGTCACATAACCAAATGAACATAGAAGAGGAAATAAATAGGGGAACATGGGTACAATACACAAAGCAATCGACCCGGTCATTACAACACCCGAACAAATAGATCTCTATCAACTCTAAGCCTCCATATGGACCATCTCCCTTGAGCCATCAACATTGGAAACATCGATCTGACACTGAAGTCGCCATACACTACCATCTCTGATGACTGCTTATTAGGTACCATTTCACAATGCCGTGCCCCAAAGGCAACCAAAACGAAGACCATCGCACGGACGAACCTTAATTCATTCAAACAAGGACGACGACAGCACAAACTAAACAAGAATTCCACCAGTTTGGTAAATGGCCAACCTCACGACTCCGTCAACCAACGCCTGGACATTCATAGTCCAATTTCCTCTCTTTCGCTGAAATTAAATGCCGAATCTCCCATTTATGAACCGAATAATCCTCCTCCTGAATCATCCACTACCGTGACACATAAGTAAGCACCATACGATTTACGCCGGCATTGCGCGATAACAACGCAAGAACTTCACAGCACAATGTGTAAAGCCTCGAAACCATGGGCAATACTAACGATGGGTTGAAATGAAAGGATGCCCCTCCACAAGGAGAAGATAAAAGTTCACTCGCATACTCATGGAAAAATATCGTGCACCATATCTGTAGTATCTCCACAACTAGTCGGTGCCCAACTAATATCGAATGCTCGACATCGTATAAAATTAAGTCGGAAGGAGCTGATGACATAAGCTTCAACCGAAATCAATTCACACGATAAGGAATCAAGAAAGGGAAGTTCTCCTAACAACCCTGTAATCTCTCGAAGATAAGTACAGACGTCTTTGTACCGATCCGCAAGACTATACCAGACTTTCTCAGGAATCATGAGACCTTAGTGAACCTAGTGCTTTGATACCAAATTGTCACCACCCAAAAGCCAACGTATGCCGTGATGACACCTAACGCTACCATTAGGCAAGCCAACTTTTAAATCAATACGTCAATAGTACATCAAAAATGCATTTCAAAATAATTAAAGATATAAGGAGTTAAAATCATTCGTTTTCATAAAAAGTATGGATGTTATTATTTTAAATGTTCGAATGCGGCCGAAATATAGACTCAGAATCATAACCGAATACAACCACGAGCAAAATATAAATCTTAAAAATCCGGTGTCACAAGTGCATGGGAATCTACTAGAAAGTAAATTACTACTACAACATCTGTCTAGAATATAAAATAGACATGATAAAATAAATGAATAAGATAGGAACTCAGTGTGCTGCGGATCGTAACGTGGAATGCAGCTCACCATAAAGTCTTCTCATCATATGAGCCTAGGCACCAAGATGATCACAAAATGTACCTGTCTCAACATCTACACAATCAGTGCAGAAGTGTAGTATGAGTACGTAAATCAACGCATAGCCAGTAAGTATCTAGCCTAACCCCAAAGAAGTAGTGACGAGGGATCGACATTGACACTTACTAGTGGTCCAACAAATCAAGTACAATAAAAGCAGATAGGTACAAAGCATGGCAAGTAAAATAGTGGAAACTTATATAAGTACATAATACAATCCTCAACTGAAGAGTAATGTCATGACCCAGTTTTCCTCCTAAGGATGTCGTGATGGAACCTAGTCTCTAAGACTAGGCAAGACTAACAAACAAGAATGTGACGGAAATAAAGACTGAAAATAGGATATAAACTAATAAGTCTCTTAAATGTCTCAAAACCGAATCACAGCTACAATGTTCCCAGAACCCGGTGAGACTGAGTCATAAGCTATACAAGAAGTACCAAAATATCAATATAAATCACTGTCTGAATAAAAGGATAAACAATAATAAGGTATGGCAGAGGGTGACTCCTAGTCTTGCGAATGTCTAGCTGGTATACCTTGAAGTCTCGAAGGATTGCAACCAATCACTAGCGTCCAGCACGAGCAAATGTACCTGGATCTGCACAAAAATATGTAGAAGCGTAGTACGAGTACACCACAATGGTACCCAATAAGTATCAAGCCTAACCTCGGTAGAGTAGTGACGAGGCCAGGTCAAGACTGTCACGACCAAAGCCGAAGGACCGCGACGGTCACCTGGTGCCTAACTCTATCGAGCACCAATGTAATATATCCTTCTTATCATACTATCATGGGTAAATGAGCTGGAGAGGCTGTCGTGAGATAACGAGAACTAAACATAAGAGAATACTCGACATAGGATGACCTAACATGGTATACAAACTTATACATATGATATATGCCTATAAGACCGAAATGATTATTTGTACACTCAAAACATAGGCCGACAACGCCATACGATCATCCATATACATGACATATGTCTACAAGTCTCTAAGAGTACATAAACATCATAAAGTCAGGACAGGGCCCCGCCATACCAATCAATACATGTTCAAAGCATACTGACCAAATAGGCAACTCCGGAGCAAGTGGACTGCACCAACACCTTTCGCTGAGCTGATAGCCTACTAGGAGGACTGTCAACATGTCTATCAGGACCTGGGGGCATGAAACGCAGCATCCCCAGGAAAAAGGGACGTTGCTACGAAAAAAGTACCGAGTATGTAAGGTAGGAAAGCATAAATAAGAATAGTAATGTAAAGAGAGATAGTGAAGATACAACCTGTAACATCTGAGTGCCTCCGAGGGCAACTGAAATGAAATGCATGATACATATATATACATATAACCTTAAAAACTTACGCCTACGTGGGCATCATCATCATCATATCGTACCCAGCCTCATAGAGGACTCGATAAAAATGTACCCGGCCATCATAAGGCTCGGTAGAATTGTACCCCGCCACTTGGAGCTCGGTAAAACCCAACTGATCAGTGGTTCCACAATAGGTTTCGTACCCGGCCGACCATAGCGCGCCTCAGTAGAGTAAAATAGATACATATAAATAATGCACGGTGGACTCATTGAATCACGTTCTAAACCTTTCAGAGTGACGTAAGGTCGTTGCAGCTTCGATTAACATTATGGACATTCATACCATCAATATGAACCTCAATAGGATTCAAGGATCATACATAATTGCTTAGATTAACTTGATAAGGAAAGAACAACATGGAAAACCTTAGTTGCTAGGAGTAGATCCGTTTTGAAATAGTGTACATTTATGTTCATTTCACATTAGATCATGTCAAAAGAAATAAGGAAGTGACTTAACATACCTTATCACAACCGGTCCGATAACCACGTTGAACTCCTCTTGTCTCACTTCTATCAACAGTAACGATAATAATGCTATCGTTAAGCTACGAAAGATGCAACTATCGTACAACGAACGACAAACTTATTTATATTAAAACAGGCAGCATCTCCCATGTTTTCCTTGCTTTCCCAAGTCCATCAACCAACACGAACCATACAACCTTCACCTATATACTTTCAGCACCACAACACAAATCAAGCTACACAACAACAAAGTCCATAAACATCAGCAACGAAACTACTATTTAACACGACAAATGGCAAGCTTAGATTGAATCCCTTTAACCCCAAATTCATTCATTCATTAATGTAAAAACATAGCCATCATGATATTAAGTACAATGGAGGACTTCTAACCTGCTATTCATCTCCTAATTCACCCTCAAAAAGCCCAACAATCTAACAACAACAACAAGTACAACTTTTCATTGTTATGCTGTCCTTTCTCTTCATACTCACAGTTCTAGTAACAAGTTCAATATGTAGACAATATTTTATAATAAAAACATCATAAGAGAGTCATTTTCAAAGGTTTCCAACCATTTAAATTTCATGGAAACAACCTTTCCGAAACAGTCCATTAAAAACAATAACTTCTCAAACTATTTCAAGTCTCCTCTTGTAGTATTTTGCTTAAATAATGCAACCAACACACAAACAACTTCAAGCACATGTAGTAGAATGTTACACTCACCTTAACCAGTAGAAACAACTCGAAATTTCAGCCAAGCACAGCCTACAACTATCCGCAATGACACCTTAATACTATAGGTGTTGTATTCTCTTCTTGAATCAACTTTTGGTGTTCAAGTTGGTGTGTAGACACTTGTAGTTCGCCTTGAAAATCTAATATATATGAAGGTGGGACTGATTATTACCTTAATTAACAATAACAACATGAAACCTGTGGTTACTTCACTTTGAAGAACCCTCCAAAATAGCTACAAGATGAAGAACTACGATCTAGCAAGCTCTACGGCATTTCTAGCGTTGGATTCATGCTTTTTTCTTAGGTTTTCACCCTAGAATCATGGAGTAACCCTTGGAGAGCATTTAGGAGGTCTTAGGAGATGGATTTTTACACCGACTTTGTGGGTCTCATGGTTGTTGCTTGCGCAGTCTCGCGAAAACGTAAATATCTCTCTACTCCGATGTCGTATGGATGAACGGTTAAATGCGGTAGAAACTAGATTCTTAAATCTTCAATTTGGTAGGTAGATCACGCTTTAATTCCAAGTATATTGGTTGAAAATCTCATATAAATTTGACCTAAGTTTCAGCACATTTATGAATGTAACTTGTGATGACCTTTGCCAACTTTTGTCCCACAACTCGCTTGACTTCAAAACATAACACACGACTATCATAAAACTAAAGTAACTCATAAGATAACTCCCTTATAATGTTAAGCACCCTAGTCTCACCCCAAAAGTACATGTTATAACATTCCCAACTTGCCGACTTTCGACGAAACTTATTTTCTTCAATTCATTTAGCTTCTAAGCCTTCCAACCCTCTTGGTACTTGGTATTCATGATCTTAGACATTTGTAACCTCTAAGGTAACATGATTAACTTACTTTATAAACTTTTCAAAGATGATCTCATTTCTGAGCTTACATCAATTGACTTACGACGTACTCTTATGTACGAAAACATGGGGTGTAACAAAGATACCTACTAGGCCAAGATAAACGGAACAAAATATAATAACTAGAATTAACGGAGAGCGGAGAAATGAATTATAACAAAGCAGCTTAACAATGTAAATGAATGACAAAATTTGTAAGCATAAAGGCAAAAAAAATGGAGTAAATAAGGGGAATCTACAATTAATCAAATACAGACAAAACTGGTAAGACAAAGGGAGAATAAAAGCAACAAGACCTGTTCAACCTATAACTCTTTTCCATAGGAAATTTACAACAAGAATCACAAGCGAGGTACCGCCTCGCATTCACATTTCTCAATCTCAATCACAATCTTTCCTTATATCACCGGGGGAGTCTTGCATTTAGTTTTGAAAATCATTTTTCCCGAAATAGCTACCTGCGTTTTTTCCCACCTTATCACACTGTGTGGTTTCAAGTAGTTCCCTTACTAGCACCACGCGTATCAACCCCACCTTATCTCCCCGCATGCGTTTCAACCCCTAGACTTGTACCACCACATGTGTATCAATATCACAACACAATCACAACTCGCACCACAAGTGTCCATATGCCACAACTTGACACAAAGTCAAGAATATCAATGTTTCAACAAACAAATAGCCCATGGCTGAACCACAATGTGTACAAGAATCTCAACAATAACAAAATAAAGGTGGAAAGCTCAACAAGAGAGATACCTCAACAATTAACAACTTCGCCTCAATGTAATAACGACTTTTACAACTTCAACACCAATAACTCATCAAGTAAGGTAGTTCAACAATTAAAAAAGTAATAAGACTATAAGGGAAGCAACCACGTCAACTAAAGCATTTAAGAGCAAAAAAACAAGTAAGAGGTGGAACAAGTGCTACAACGTCAAATAAGCATGTGAGAGTAGATAAACAAATGTATGAATGGATTAACAATGAAAGAGGTGACATGTTATAACAACTCAATTAAAGGCATGTAAAGAGTCTAAATGGCCTAAACAGGTCAAATACCACATATAGCCCATACATCCACTCGTCACCTTGCGTACACAGCTTGCACATAACACAAATAGCACAATCAACCTAAGTCCAAAGGGCTGGTTTCCCACACACAAAGTTAGGCAAGATACTTACTTCGAACAAGCTAAGTCAACCCACTAGTAAGCCTTTTCCGCGAATATCTAACTCCGGACGGCCCGAATATAGCCAAAAAACTTAATACCATAAATACAAACTATAGGAAACTATTCCGGATAATAAAGTTGCAATTTTTAAAGAAAATAAAAAATTCAACCCCAAGCCCGCACTTCGGAACCCGACCAAACTTACCATATCCGAATATCCATTCAAGAACGAGTCCAACCATATTAAAATTATCCAATTCCGACCTCAAATCGACCTTCAAATCCTCAATTTATAGTTTAGGAAGTTTTCACAAAATTCTCCAATTTCCAACTCAAAACATTAATTAAATGATAAAAATTAATGATGGATTCATGAATAATAATAAACTATGAGTCAAAAACACTTACCCGGATCAAATCCTTGAAAATCCCTTCCAAAATTGTCCAAAGCGAGCTCTCTAACTCAAACGATGAAAAATAACTCTAACCCTCGATCTTCTCTATTTTAGCCCAAGCATTTCGCTTCTGCAGACACTTAGTCGAACATGCGACTCCGCATCTCCTTAAGAAACATCGTAGATGCAGTCCCAACTCAAGCCCAACAATCTCCGCTTCTACGAATGCTGACCGCACCTGCGGTCCCTCACTGCTCGCCCAAAGTCCTCTTATGTGGACGGATCGTCACTTCTGCGGGTGCGCGAGGTGTCCACACCTGCAACCTTCCCCCTGGCCAGCCTCCTTCGCTTCTGCGATCTCCAGCCACACCAGCGGCTCCACACCTGTGGCCAAGCCCACTGCAGGTGCGATGACACTAGAACATCAGCTGCAACAACACTTCCTTCTAAGTCCCAAAATGGACCCGAATTTATCCGAATCATGCCCGGGGCCTCGGTCCAAACATACCATTAAGTTCCAAAATGCATAATGAACCCACTCGAGGCCTAAAATCACATCAAATCTATGAATAGCACCCCATTTCAAGCCTATTGAAACAATGAACATTTAACCCCTAAACAAATGCCGAAACAGATCGAACCAAATCCAATTTACCTAAAATAATGTACACAAGTGCTAAATGACGCAAAGGACCTATTCCAAATCCCGGAACCAAAATCCGAACCCGATATCAATAAAGTCAAATCTTAGTCAAACTTCTCAACCTTCAAAACCTTCAACTTTCCAATTTTCGCCAATTCAAGCCAAAACGACCTATGGTCCTCCAAATCAATATCTGAACACACTCCTAAGTCCAAAATCACCATATGGAGCTATTGGAATCATCGAAACTCTATTCCGGAGTCATCTACACAAAAGTCATACTCCGGTCAACTTTTTCAACTTAAGCTCCAACTTCGGGACTAAGTGGCCCAATTCACTCCGAAACTCACCCCGAATCCAAACCAACCACCTCAGCAAGTCATATAACCACAATTTAATATAGAAGAGGCAATAAATAGGAAAATGGGGCTAAAATACTCAAAACGACTGGTCGGGTCGTTACATCTTCCCCCCCTTAAAAAAACATTCATCCTCGAACGAGTAAATAGGACATATCTGAAATTTTGAAAAGATGAGGATAACGGCTACGCATATCATGCTTGGTCTCCGAAGTCGCCTCCTCGACTGATTGACCCCTCAATTGAACCTTCACTCAGGCAATGTTCTTTAATCTCAACTGTCAGACCTACCTGTCTAACATGGCCACCGGCTCCTCAATATTAGTCAAATCCTTGTCAATTTGACTGAGCTGAAGACTAAAACATGGGACGGATCACCGTGATACTTTCGGAGCATGGAAACATGGAACACTGGGCGAACTGCAGATAAGCTGGGTGATAATGCAAGCTTGTAGTCCACCTCTCCCACTCTCTCAAGGATCTCAAAAGGACCGATATACCTAGGGCTCAACTTGCCCTTCTTCCCGAACCTCATCACACCTTTCATGGGTGAAACTCGAAGCAAAACCCTCTCTCCAACCATAAATGCTACATCACAAGCTCTCCGATTGGCATAACTCTTCTGCCTAGCATATGCTCTACAAAGCTGGTCCTGGATCAACTTGAATTCTCCAAGGCATCTCGAACCAAATATGTGCCCAACAACCTAGCTTCACCTGGCTCTAACCAACCAACAGGAGAACGACACCGCCTCCCATATAGGGCCTTGTAAGGAGCCATCTGAATAATCGATTGGTAGCTATTGTTGTAAGCGAACTATGCAAGCGGCAAGAACTGATCCCAAGAAACCCCAAAATCCATATCTCATGAAAGCATATCCTATAACATCTGAATAGTGCACTAGGACTGTCCGTCCATCTTGGGGTGAAATGCTATACTCAACTCAACCCATGTGCCTAACTCATATTGTACGGCACTCCAGAAGTGCGATGTAAATTACGTGCCCCAGTAAGAGATAATTGATACCAGCACGCTGTGAAGTCGGACAATCTCTCGGATATAGATATGAGCCAGTTGCTGTGAAGAATAAGTGGTCACCACCCGAACGAAATGAGCCGACTTGGTCAACCTATCCACAATCACCCATATAACGTCAAATTTCTTTAAAGTCCGTGGGAGCCCAACAATGAAGTCCATGGTAACATGCTCCCATTTCCACTCAGGAATATCAAGTCTCTAAAGGAAACCACCCGGCCTCTAATGCTCATACTTCACTTGCTGACAAATTAGGTACTGAGCCACATACTCCACTATATCTTTCTTCATTCTCCTCCACCAATAGTGTTGCCTCAACTCTCGATACATCTTAGCGGCACCGGATGAATGGAGTACCGCAAACTGGGGGCCTCCTCGAGGATCAACTCACGTAACCCATCAACATTGGGCAAACATTACAGGATCTGCATCCGCAAAACCTCGTCATCTCCAATAGAAACCTCCTTGGAATCGCCGTGCTATACCGTGTCCTTAAGGACAAGCAAATAGGGTCGCTATAATGTGATCATGAAGACCGAGAAATCACGCAAGCAAGAACCTGACTGGGCTCCGAGACATCCAATCTAACAAACAGATTGGCCAATGCCTGAACATCTAGTGCTAGTGGCCTTTCTGCTACCGGTAGATATGCCGAACTGCCCATACTCTCCGCCTTTCGACTCAAGGTATCCACCATATTGGCCTTCTCAGAATGATACAAAATAGTGATATCATAGTCTTTAAGCAACTCAAACCATCTCTGTTGCCTCAAATTACGATCTTTCTGCTTGAACAGATGCTGGAGACTCCGGTTGTCAGTATAGACCTCACATGGAACATCGTACAAGTAGTGCCTCCAAATCTTCAAGGCATAAACAATAGCTGCCAATCCCAAGTCGTGGACAGAATAATTCTTCTTATGAACCTTCAGCTGCCGAGACACGTAGGCGATAACCTACTGTCTTGCATCAATACCGCGACAAGGCCAACAAAGAACTCATCATAATACACAGTGTAAGATCCCAAACCCGTGGGTAACACCAACACTGGGGCTGTAGTCAAAGCAGTCTTGAGCTTTTGAAAGCATGCCTCACACTCCTCAGACCATCTGAAAGGAGCACCCTTCCAGGTCAATCTACTCATAGGTGCAGCATAGAATGAGAAGCCCTCTAGGAAACGGCGGTAATATCTAGCCAACCAAGAAAACTTTAAATCTCAGTAGCTGAAGATGGTCTGGGAAAAATTTGAACTGCTTTAATCTTCTTCGGATCTATCTTGATCCTCTTACTCGACACCACATGACCCAAAAACGCCACCGGATCGAGCCATAATTCACATTTCGAGAACTTTGCATATAACTCTCTCAAGGTCTGGAGCACAATTCTCAAATGTTTCTCATGATCTTCCGAGGTGCGGGAGTATACCAAGATAATGTCAATAAACACAATGACGAATGAATCAAGGCATGGCTGGAATACACTGTTCATCAGGTGCATAAATGCTACTGGGGCAATGGTCAGCCCAAATGACACCACAAGGAACTCGTAGTGACCATATCGAGGCTCGAAATCAGTCTTTGGAATATCCGGATCCCTAATCTTCAGCTTATGATACCCTGACCTCAAATCAATCTTTGAGAACACTCTAGCACACTATAGATGATCAAATAAGTCATCAATCCACGCTAATGGGTACCTATTCTTTACTGTAACCTTGTTCAACTATCAATAATCTATACACATGCACATAGAACTATCCTTCTTCTTTACAAACATAACCAGAGTACCCCAAAAGTGACACACTAGACCAAATGAAACCTTTATCAAGCAACCCTTGCAGCTGCTCCTTTAAATACTTCGCCTCTGTTGGTATAATATGGTATTGTGGGATAGAAATGGGTTGAGTGCCCACCAACAAGTCTATACAAAAATCGATATCTCTATCGGGCGGCATACCCGGAATATCTGCCAGAAATACATATGGGAAGTCTCTCACTACCCAAACTGACTAAATGGTAGGAGTATCAACAGTGACATTTCTCACAAAGGATAGATATTCCTCATATCCCTCCTCAACCATCCGATGTGACTTAAGGAAGGACACAACCTTGCTAGGAATGTAATCCAATGTACCCCTCCACTCTAACCGCAACAAACTTGGCATAACTAATGTCACAGTCTTCGCGTAACAGTCTAGAATAGCATGATAGCGCGAAAACCAGTCCATGCTTAAGATAACATCAAAATCTATCATACTAAATAACAATAGATCAACTATGGTCTCGTAACAACAAATAACAACTAAACACGACTGATACA
Organism: Nicotiana obtusifolia; assembly: GCA_002018475.1. Lineage (NCBI taxonomy): Eukaryota > Viridiplantae > Streptophyta > Magnoliopsida > Solanales > Solanaceae > Nicotiana > Nicotiana obtusifolia. The sequence goes on along the minus strand of MCJB01000969.1, from coordinate 59,523 downwards.
CACGATCCACAATAATAGAATCTCCCATAGGCATGGACACATATACAGGAGAACACAAAGAATCACGAGAGATATCCAAATACAGAGCAAAGTAAGATGACACATATGAGTAAGTGGAGCCTGGATCAAATAAGACTGATGCATCTCTACGGCAAACCAGAACAATAATTGTGATGACTTCGTCTGATGAGACCGCCTCCATCCTACTTAGAAAAGCATAGAATCTAGCCTGGCCTCCACCTGTAGGGCGACCCCTACCCACCCGACCTCCACCCCGAGCTGGCTATGCAGGTGGAGCGGCAACTAGAGCAGTAAACACGGCCTGAGAAGTCTATGGACGCTGTGGAATACGTGGAGCCTGTGTAGTCTGTGGAGGTGCACCCCTCTTAAGTCTGGGGCAGTCCCTCACCATAATCCTGGTATCACCACACTCAAAGAAAGCTCTCGGTGAGCGTGGCTGCTGAAACTGTCCCAGGCCTGATCGGCTACACTGGCCGCTGAAGGTACCCCATGCAGAAGGTGCACTAGATAGTGGCTGAGCAAAATGTGCAACCTGAGACTCAGAGTAGCCATGGCATTACTAGAAGCTGGAAGTGCTGAATGAACTAGATGGATTCACATAGCCTCTACCATGACGGGCTGTAGCTAGGGCGCGACCACCACTATATCCTCTAGAATCTCGAGGCCTCTTGGCCTCCCTGTCCTCCCTCTCATGGTCCCGCATACCCTCCAACCTTCGTGTAATCTCTACCACCTGCTGGTACGGAGTATAACTCTCTAGCCATGCTGAATCTAATACCATAGTTGAGCTCCTCGATGAATCGGTAGACTCACATTCTGACTGTAGAAACTAAGGCAGGTGCTTATCTGGATAACTCACTAGAATCTAATGGCATACTTTGACACGGTCATAGTACCCCTGGCTGCGCTGCTCAAACTCCACGCGCCATACATCCGAAGGGTCTGGGGAAAAAACTCTCTCAAGAAAATCTCTAAAACCTGAGTCTATGTGAGTGAAGCTGTATGGGCTGGGGCTACCATCCTCGTAGGCCCACCACTACTGATACACTGCTCCTGACAGCTAGAATGTAGTAAAAGCAACCCCGCTCATTTTCACAATACCCATGGTGTGGAGAATACGATGGCACCTCTCTAGATAAACCTGTGCATCCTCTATATCTAGGCCGTTGTAAGTAGGAGGATGATACTTCTTGAACCTCTCAAGTCTAAGATGCTCCTCCTCAGATGCCACTGCCCTAACCTCGGGCTGAATCAGAACAAAAAGCTGTACTGGCATAACTTCCGAGACTGATCATCGTGGACCCACTACACTGGAGTACGGGCCGCGGGAGTTGAGCTCATCCCCAACCCAAAGATGTGGCCAGGGCAAGTGGGATCAACCCCGACTGAGCTAGAGTATCGAGCATGCTCAATAACTGTGCTAGGTTCTCCTGAAGTGCAGGGGTGACAACAGGCACCTCGGGAGCCTGTCCCCCAACCGGAGCTACTAGAGGATCCTTAGTTGCTGCTCGGGCAGGTGCTCAAGTTGCACCACGTGCCTTTCCTTGGGCTCTCGCTGCTCTAATAGGGGGCGTGGGTGTCTGATTGTCGGATCTAGCAATGCATGTACTCACCATATGTGAGAGAATATAAAGCCAAAGATTCAGAATTTCGAAGTCAACAAATCCCCACGATAAGGAATAAAAAAGTGAAGTTTCCTAAAAATTTCGTAGCCTCTCAAAGATAAGTACAGACGTCTCTGTACTAATCCACAAGACTCTACTAAACCTGCTTATGACTCGTAACACCTATAAACCTAGAACTCTGATACCAACTTTTCATGACCCTAGTTTCCCTCTTTACGATATCGAGATGGCACCTAGTCTCTAAGATTAGGTAAGCCTAACAAACAAGAATGTGACAAAAATAAAGACTGAAAATAGGATATAAACTAATAATCTCTTAAATATCTCAAAATTGAATCACAGCTACAATGTTCCCAAAACCTGGTGAAACTGAGTCATAATCTCTACAAGAAGTACCAATATATCAATATACATCACTGTCTAAATAAAGGATAAACATAATAAGATATGGCGGAGGGTGACTCCTAGGCCTGCTGACGTCGGGCAGGTATACCTTGAAGTCTCCAAGGATAGCAACCAATCACTAGCGTCTGGCACGAGCAGATGTACCTGGATCTGCATAAAATAAGTGCATAAGTGTAGTATGAGTACACCATAACGGTACCCAGTAAGTATCAAGCCTAAACTCGGTTGAGTAGTGACGAGGCTAGGTCAAGACACCTACTAGAACAATATAAACAAAATAAATTATAGAAACTAGAAGTAAAGGAGAGGGGAGAAATGAATTATAACAAAAGCAACTTGACAATGTACACAAATGACAGAATTTGTAAGCATTAAGTAACAAGACGGGACAAATAAGGGGAAATCGCAATTAATCAAATACGGAAAAAACTGGTAAGACAAAGGGAGAATAAAAGCAACAAGAACTGTTCAACCAATAACTCTTTTCAGTATGAAATGCACAACAAGAATCACAATCGAGGTACCGCCTCGTATTCACATTTTCCAATCTCAATCACAATCTTTCCTTATATCATCGGGGGACCTTGCATTTAGTTTTTAAAATTATTTTTCCTGAAATAGATACCCGCATTTTACCCCACCTTATCACACCGCATGGCTTCAAGTGTTTCCCCTTATAGCAACGCGCATATCAAGCCCACCTTATCTGATCACATGCGTTTCAACCCATAGACTTATACCACCGCATGTGTATCATTATCACAACACAATCATAACTCGCAGCACCAATGCCCATATGCCACAACTTGCCACAAAGTCAACAATATCAATGTTTCCACAACAAATAGCACATGGCTAAACCACAATGTGTACAAGAATCTCAACAATAGCAAAATAAAAGTGAATATCTCAACTAGAGAGATACTTCAACAATTTCCAAGTTCACCTCAATGTGATAACGGCTTTTACAACTTAAACAACAATAACTCAACAAGAATATATTCCATGAAATAACAACTTCAAGTAAAGTAGTTCAACAATTAAAGAAGTAACAAGACAATAAGGGAATCAATAACTTCAACTAAAGGATGTAAGAGAGAAATAACAACTAAGAGGTGAAACAAGTGCTACAACATCAAATAAGCATGTGAGAGTAGATAAACAAATGGATGAGTGGATTAACAGTAATAAGAGGTTACGTGTTATAACAACTCAACTAAAGGCATGGAAAGAGTCTAAATAGCCTAAACCGGTCAAATACCATATATAGCCTGTGTACCCACTCGTCACCTTGCGAACACGGCTTTCACATAACACAAATAGCACAATTAACCCTAGTCCTAAGGTGTAGTTTCGCCCATACAAAGTTAGGCAAGATCTTACCTCAAACAAGCAAAGTCAACCCACTAGTAAGCCTTTTTCGCGAATATCCAACTCCGGACGGCTCGAATCTAGCCAAAATAACTTAATACCACAAATACAAACCATAGGAAACTAATATGGATAATAAGTTACAATCTTTAAAGAAAATCAAAAAGTCATCTCAAAAAGTCAACCCGGCGCCCGCACCTCGGAATCCGACCAAACTTACAAAATTATAACACCCATTCGATGTCGAGTCCAACGATTCTAAAATTATCAATTCCCGACGTCAAAACGACCTTTAAATCCTCAATTTATAGTTTAGGAAGTTTTCAAAAAATTCCCCAATTTTCCAGCTCAAAACACTAATGAAATAATAAAAACTATGATGGTTTCATGAATAATAATAAAATCCGAGTCAAAAACACTTACCCCCATTTAAATCCTTGAAAATCCCTTCCAAAATCGCCCAAAACTGCTCGCTAACTCAAAAGATGAAAAATAACTGTAACCCTTGATCTTCTCTATTTCAACCCAGGCATTCCCGCTTCTGCGGAAGAAACATCAGAGATGCAGCCCCAACTCCAGCCCAGCAATCTCTGCTTTTCCAGTCCACAACACGCTTCTGCACTCCCACTTCTGCGGAAGCTGACCGCACTTGCGGTCCCTCACTGCACGCTCAAAGTCCGCTTCTGCGGACGGGTCGTCACTTCTGCGGGTGCGCACTTGCGCCTAGGTGTCCACACTTGCAACCATCCCCCTGGCTAGCCTCCTTCGCTTCTGCTAACTCCCAGCTGCACCTGCGGCCAAGACCACTGCAGGTGCGATGACACTGGAACATCAGCTGGAACAACACTTCCTTCTATGTTCCAGAATTGACCCGAATCGATCTGAATCATGCTTGGGGCCCACGTCCAAACATACAAGCAAGCTCCAAAACACATAACAAACCCACTTAAGGCCTAAAATCACATCAAACAAAATCAAATTTACGAATAGCACCCAATTACGAGCCTATTGAATGAATGGATATTCAACTTCTAAAACCAATGCTGAAACACATCGAACCAACTCCGATTTACCTCAAATTTTGCAGACAAGTCCTAAATGACACAACGGACTTATTCCAACTCTCGGAATCGAAATCCGGACCCGATATCAATAAAGACAACTCTTGGTCAAACTTCTCAACCTTCCAAACCTTCAACTTTCCAACTTTTGTCAATTCAAGCCAAAATGACCTACCGACCTCCAAATCAATATCTGGACACACTCCTAAGTCAAAAATCACCATACGGAGCTATCAGGATCATCAAAACTCCATTCCGGAATTGTCTACACAAAAGTCAAATTCCGGTCAACTCTTTCAACTCAAGCTTCCAACTTTGGGACTAGGTGTCCCAATTCACTCCGAAACTCACCAAGGACATAAACCAACCACCCCAGCAAGTCACATAACCAAAATTTAACATAGAGAGGGCAATAAATAGGGGGACGAGGCAAAATTACTCAAAACAACCAACCGTATCGTTACAAGTAAACACGAAGTCCTCAAATATCAGGTACTTCCTCAAATGGAATGCATAATGGTCAACACCAAATAAAAGGTCACATCTCAAGTTAGGAAGGCTCATCCCATATTTCGCCCAATTCTGCCAAGGTGAGCGGCCGATCCCATAGGAGTAATGGCATGATTTCCTGCCGTGGCGTACAACCCGATCCCATAATAATCTTGTATGTGAATAGCTAATTTTTTACCACACCCAAATTCTTTACTATTTTAGTGTAAATACTTCTTTTAGGTCTCATCTTGATGTTTTAAACTTTTATCTTACTCTTAATAGATTTTATTTGATTAAAAAAACTCACATATACATACATACATATATATACATATATATATATATATATATATATTTAATTATATATGATTTCTTTTAATTAGAATTTTAATAAGTAAGCTATAGAATCTAGTATCATTTAAAGTACATGTAAATATTTTGTTTTCCTATATTGTAAGAAATGTTGGTTAATCTTCTTATCTTTATAATTTAATTTATCTTTTAAAATAAAAAAATAAAATAAAAAGCAAAATGAAGTTAATGTCACAAAGATGAAGTTTGTTAACAAGCTTTTATCTCAAAATCTGATATTTGCTAATAACTATCCCAATTCCATAATCTCCATTTTTAGCCTAATCTAATCCCACGATCTGCTCATTCCCTAACCCCCTCACTTCCCATCTCCTTCACGTCTCTTCTTATAAACCTCTCCACCAGCCTCACATTCCCTAACATTAACTTCCCAATCCTTATGTCCCCTGCTCTTTCACGTACACACTTCCGCACATCCATCACACACACACTCTCAAATATTAATTGGTATCAAGTAGAAGGAGAAACTCAATCTCAATTTCTATTTTGTTCTCACAAAGCACAAAAAGTTAGGGATTTTCCATTCAAGATTCAGGTTTTAATGTTTTCGTCGAGTTTTGGTTTGTGGTTAGCTGTTGCTTTTTGCTGTTTCAAGTTCGACATTGGATATCTATTTGTTGGAGTTTTCTCAATATGTATTAAAAATTCTCACTGCAAAGATTCTTATTCTTCTCTTGTTTACTTTCTGTGTTTAATAATTTTTGGAGAAGTTTAGTTCTATTATGAATGTTTTCCTGGGGATGCATGTCTTTAAGTAAAGTTAATTATTAAAAATGGAGATTTCGTAGTCACAATATATAAATTCTTGGATTATCGAGAGCATTTTTAATATCTGTTTCAAGTATTCAGTAGCTATGATTTAAACAAGTTTCTGAATAGTCAACTTTAGATTGTAATAACTAAAGAATTAGTATTAATCTATGGTTATGATATAATAAACTATTTACTTAATCTATGAGAAGTACACATCAAGTTTTCCATTATATATCACTCTCGAATCCATGAAGATTATCTATCAATGCTATAAGATAGACAATCATTACATCATTACAGGTCTAACCTACCATAACTGCCTAGGTATACTTGATTGTCATTCTTCGATGACCGGAATGCACACATTTTCTGCTGGGAGGTAAGGTTTATGTCCCCCTCCATTATTGTACTATATTTTGTATTTATGGAAACTAACCCTGGGCACACTGCCTAGTGGATTATAAAAAAAAAAAAATCCATGAAGATACCATATTACTTGATATGGTACCATGTAGTTCATGTCCTCATATTGTAAATTGTTTTTGAAATTAACTTAATGGAGCTGTTAGTGGGTCCTGTTAAAGTGTTAACTCATAATTTGTATTAAATAATTATTATTGTTACTTTTGTATATTATTTTGATTAATTAAGTATTCTTCTTATATTATTGTCGAAACTATATTATGGGAATGTTATTAATAAACTGAGCCTATATGAAAGTCAAAGCAGATTGATTGGTAAGAAAAATAATTGGAAGGGAGCGAAATAAGTCATGAACTAATTCAAGACTCGTTCCAATAAGTAAAAAAAATAAAAAATAAAATATACAAGTAAATATCTCAAACTGAAAAGACATAAAAGTAATTAGATATTCTAAATACGCTATTAGCCCATGTGTTCATACCCAAACCTTGGATTGATATGCTTAAATAATAAAAGGATCAAGTGCATATTCTCACGTCCTGATACCTTTCAATTTAATTATGTTTTAACTATGTGTACATTCCTGTACCTTGGTTTAACATCCAACTTCAAAGAAGAATACCTTGTGTGTGTACCGCATCTTGGTGAACACAATTAATAAAATACAATAATTAATTAAGTGGTAATAGGCAAACCATAATCAATAAAATGCAAGAATAGCCAAGAATTGATTTAAGCCAGGCATAAGTCAACAAAAGCGACCATGCTAGAACCACGGGACTCGAGAGGTGCCTCGCACCTTCCCTTCGGTCAATATAATTCCTTACTCAGTCTTCTGTTTTCGTAGACCATAAATAAGGAGTCAAATCTTCCGTTTGATGATGAATTTAAATAAAAGGTGACTTGACACCAAAACTCAATTCCAACTGGTGACTCCAAATAATAAATAATCCCTTTCCAAAACGTCACTTCAATTGGAAAAACTCTTCTAACTCAATGTCGTAATAGGGTTGCGTGGGAAAAAAAAAGAGGTGTGACAACTCTGATGACTCTGCTGGGGACTACTAATAAGAATTCAAGCTTCGTATATCGAATCTTGTTTTTGGCTTTTATCATCTCTTGGATATTATAGTGTTTGGAAGCCTAATGTACTATTTGTCGCTTATTTACCGCTTTAATATTTATTTGAATTGTGATATAAATTGTATCCTCTCTCGCACTCCTTTGAGTCTTTTGATAGTTAGTTATGTTGTGTTTGCCTACCAGCATCATAAAATTTTTGTCTTGGGATAAAGCCAGTTAGCCTACTAGCTTTTAGTGAAGGATTTAGTCATACATATGTTTAGGTGGGAGAGCCGTTAGCTAGCCAGTGTTGTTCTACTACTAGTGACGCTTGACACTCCTTGGCTTGGGTTGTCCGTCCGTTTAAGCCAGGTCTAGATATCATCTCCTTTAGGATTTGAAAACTTAGATTAACAAGCCACAAGCAATGAATATCTCTAATAGGCTACGCTTTATTTGCATCATGTGCATTGGACTTAGCGGGACTCGGCACAGGGGTCGGGCCCGTCTAGGACAGGTACCAATTTTTTAGACCAGCATGTTCGTTTTTCTGTGCTATATATAACATTATTTGATAGGTTTTATTCAAATGTTGACCGGCTTTAGGATAGATTAATTGAACAAAGGAGAGAGGGAGAGAGAAAATTTCGTCCAAATTCTCATAAAATACCCATTTTTTAATAAAACAAAACTAGTAATAATAGTAAAATTTTGAAGTTCTCTGGTGTATAAAGTCATAATTTTCAAAATAGTTTTTTATTGTTTTATTTTAACCGAACTATGCAGGTCTGATTCTCACCGGATGCGAGATATGTAGGCAACCTTCATCGGATCTGGCCCCAAATTTCAAAAATCCAAATGTATTTTCTTTTACTTTATTCTAAAAATCCAATAATATTTTTGTTCTTCTTCAGAAGTTTTTCTTTTGAAAATTAAAAAGAAAATTAAAAAGAAAATTCAAAATTCAAAAATATTTTCTTTTATCTTGAAGTGTTTTCTTTCATAAATTCAAAATAAAAATTCAAAGTCCAAAAGTATGTTCTTTCTTCTTTAGAAGTCTTTCTTTCAAAAATTCCCAAAAAACAATAACAAAAAATTTTTAAATCCAAAAATACTTTATTTCTTCTTTAGAAGTCTTTCTTTCGAAAATTATAAAATAATACTTTTAGAAATCTAAAAAATATTTTTCTTGTTAAGAGTAAGCATTAGTTTATTTACTCTATTCCTGATCTCCCTGGACTACGTAATGATCTTCTTTAGTAATTAGTTTATTTACTCTATTTACTCTGCTTCTTCTGGTTCCTTGTAGTTCTTCCTCTTGTAGGAGGAGTCCCTACAGGGATAAAAGAGGCAGCCTTTCTCTTCTTGCCACCCTTACCCTTTCTAGGGGTTTTAACACGAGAACTCTTCTTTTTTTTTTTTAGGGTTGTAGTTGTCAGACACTTTCTGCAGCAAATCATGAAGGGGTTCTTTCCTAAAAGGAACATGTTTATGGAACTGTTTTCTCAACCTAACCAACCCTTCATCTGCTGTAGTGTCACCAGATCCACTACCTCTTTCCTGAGTCTTCCTCCTAATATTTCCTTCCACATTAGCACTCTCCTTAGTCCATACAACCATTGGCACTGTTTCTTCATCCAACCCAATACGATTGGGTGAAGTAGATCCAGTCACTAGTTCTTCTTCCCTTTCCCTCACATCTGCCTCAAAAACCTCACTCCCTTTTTTTTTTTCATTTTTGCACTAATATTTTTAGTACCAACACCTCCAGTTTTTACAGCAGCAATAGAACCAATCAAGACAAACCGATTGTCAAGAATTTTTGCAATTTTCGAATTAATAATAGAAGATTTTAACCCGGAAATTACCAGTTTAGTTTAAGATGAAACTGGTTCTTCCCCCTCAGTTGCAGACTAGAAAGAATAATCAGAATTTTGTGGTTCTTCTACTCGACTAGCCTTCAATTTCTCATTCGACTTCTTGGCTTGTTTTCTGCTTGCTGCTGTTTTGCGATCATTTTCACATCCTTTTTCTTAGGGTTTTAGGTGGTTGAAGGTGTGGGTGAAGGGTTCTTTGGGTGGTGAAGAAGGATTTTCAGAGTTCTTGGGGTTCTTAGGTGTGTTAGCTATCTGATCCGCTTAGAGACTTGAAAGGATTTTAGAGAATTAGCGTTTTGAAACTTTTGATCTTTAGAAAATTTGAGATAATGAAAAGGGGTAAGGTTAGATCAATTTAAAGAGGAAAAGTTTGAGTGTCTAACGGTATATTTTTGGCGTTTAGAAGTCTTTTCTCATTGGGAGTTTCAGTTTGAAGAGATGTTGGACTCTTTCCCAAAACTTTTCGCAATTATGGCACGTGGGTCTTGATGTGGAACTGGTTCGTTCGTAACTGATTGGTTTAAAAGAGTTGTGGTAATGTGGGACTTATTTTTTCAGATCATTATATATGCATTTATTTCAACTTATGAGGAGTGTAGAATACATACCTTATAATCTAGATGAACCAGGTTCTTCAATGAAAGTTCTCTTGTGTAAGACAATTTTTCAAGAAAGTACGGGTAATATCAATAGATATTAGTGAGACATTTTAGTACACGGCACAAGAGTATACTATAAAAGTATGAGATTGAGCAATATCTAATCTAATTGTTTATTAAATTCACAAATTAACTAACCAATCATTTAGTTAGAACCGATTTCTCTTAGGTGATCTTAATCATCCCTAATTCTAGCATATTCCTTTCAGAATGATCCCTACTCAAGGCTTTTTTGAAGATGTCAGCAATATGCTTATTAGTAGCGTCGAATACCACAGTGATCAACCCCTTCTAAAAAATATCCCTTAGAAAATGACGCCTAACATCTATATACTTAGTTCTTTTATGATGGATTGAGTTCTTAGTCATACTGATTGCACTTGTATTATCACAAAAGATAGAGATACAGCCTACATCAATTCCAAAGTCCATTAATTACTGCTTAATCCACAACAATTGTTCATAACATGATGCAGCAACCACATACTCAGCTTCTACCGTAGATAAGGCCACATAATTTTATTTTTTGGTGGCCCAAGATACAATACATGAGCCAAGAAAAAGTGCTAACCCGAAGTACTCTTTCTATCCACAATAAAACCTGCATAATCAGCATTAGCATATCCCACTAAATCAAAGTTACTACCTTTTAGATAGCAAAGATCAGTTGTCCCTTTTAAATATCTCAAGATCCTCTTGATTGCCTTCAAGCGAGACTCCTTTGGATTTTCCTGAAACCTAGCACAAAGTCCTACACTGAAAGTAATGTCAGGTCTACTAAAAGTGATATATACAAAGAGCCAATTATTTCCCTATACGTTTTCTGATCAACAGATGAACCATATTCATACAAATCTAATTTTATGGCTGTTGCTATAGAAGTGTCAATTTCTTTAGACTCTTCCATCTTAAACCTTTTGAGCAACTCTTTGACATACTTTTGCTAATGGATCATAGTTCCATTTGAAGTTTGTTTAATTTGTAAGCCTAAAAAGAAATTAAGCGGGCCCATTATTCTCATTTCAAATCCACTCCCTATTAGCTTAGCAAATTCTTTACTTAACCTACCAGTTGTTGCTCTAAAAATTATATCATCAACATATATCCGAACATAAAGAGATTTTTACGTTTTTCTTTCAATAATAAAGTATTATCAATTTTACCTCTCTCGTAGCTACGCTCAAGTAGGAATTTGAAAAATCTTTCATACCATGCTCTTGGAGCCTTCTTAGCCTATAAACTGCCTTATCAAACTTGTACACATGCTCACGATATGTCTAGCTTTCAAAGCCCGGAGGTTGCTTGAAAGTTTTTCCTTTAAATAGATATTGAGGAAGGCAACCTCGACATCTCTGATGGAGAGTGAATTCCATGTAAGCAACAAAGGCTATAAGGAGTCTAATTGTTTTCAATCTTGCAACTAGAGCAAAAGTCTCATCATAATCTATACCTTCCTCTTGACTATATCCTTGAACCACCAATCTTGCCTTATTCATTGTAACTGTTCCTTCTTTATCAAGTTTGTTTCTGAAGACCCATTTAGTGGCAATCACTGTTATTTCCTTGGGTCTTAGTACCAGATGCCAAACTTGACTTCTCTCAAATTGGTTAACTTCATCTTACATTGCATTCACTCAATCTGAATCTTGTAAAGCCTCAGAAATTTTTAGGTTCAATAAGAGACAAGAAAGCATCAAAAGCACAAATATTTATTAAAGAAGATTTGGTTTTGATTCCAGAGGTTGGATCAATGATTATGTTCCCAATGGGATGAGAACTTTGATACTTGTAAGGTTTCGCAACTAACTGGTTTTCTCTAGATGTTCCTTCATTGTTTTTTTTTCTAAGGAAGAGGTTCATGGATAAGTTCCCTCGAGGTTTATGGATCAGTTCCTCTCTAGTCAGTTGCCTATGCCAAGTTGCCCTGGGTGGATGAACCTGGTCCATCACATCTTCCTTCTTGTGATGCAGCTTCAAGCTGGACTTTGGCTTCACCATTAAATTTCTTATCGGCCCAATCTGTTCATCATCTTGTTTCTGCCTCTAAGAAAGAATGTTAGTTTCCTCAAAGACAACATGCAAACGTTCTTCTACACACATCGTTATTTCATTGTATTGCTTATATGCTTTACTATGTGAAGAATATCTCATGAATAGTCACTCATTACTTCTAGGATAGGGAGTTTTTTCATTGTTGTGAATAAAGCACTTGCATCCAAATGCCCTAAGATGGGATATATTTGGCGTTCTCCCTTGAAGTAACTCATAGGGAGTTTTTTGAACAAGAGGTCTAGTCATGCACCTATTTATGATGTAGCATGCAGTGTTCACGGCTTCTGCCCATAAGCTATAAGGCAACTTACTAGCAAGTAACATGGTCCTAGCTATTTCCTCCGAAATCCTATTATTTCTTTCAACTACTCCATTTTGTTGTAGAGTTATAGGAGTAGAAAATTATGATATATATCATGCTTATCACAAAATTAAGAAAACTTAGCATTCTCAAACCCAGAACCATGGTCAGAGTTAATTGATGCAAGTTGATTACCTAGTTTTTTTTTGAGTTTTTCTAACAAATGAAGTGAACATGTAAAGCTTCATCATTAGATGTTAAGAACAATGTCCAATTAAATCTAGAGTAATCATCAACAAGCACCATAACATATCTCTTACCACCTCTGCTCATTATCCTCATTGGTCCACACAAATTCATATGGACCAGTTCTATCGACCTGGTAGTAATCACCATTTTTTTAATTTTGAAAGAAGATCTTACCTGCTTCCCCGTTGCACAAGCCTTACAAACTTTATCATCCTTGAACTTAACGTTAGGCACCCCTATCACCAATTCCTTGTAGACTAATTTGTTGAGTTGACTTAGACTAGCATGTCGAAGTCTCTTATGCCAAAGGAGGGGATCATTGTCCATGACACCCAAGCAAGTGAGTTCCTTATCTGAAAGTGTGGACAGATTCATCATATATATATTGTTCACTCTTCTTCACTGCAAAACTATATTATCAGTGTAAGATTAATTAAAAAACATTTTGTAGAGGTGAAAGCTACCATGTTTCCTCTATCATACAGTTGTGAGATACTTATCAGGTTGTATTTCAGCCCATCTATCACGTAGATATTCTCAATTGAGTGAGAATCAGATTTTCCTACCTTCCTAACTCTAATGATCTCACCTTTCTTTCTATTTTCAAAGGAGACATTACCTCCTTTAAAGGTCGCAAGTGAAAGGAACTGGTTCTTGTTCCCTATCATAGCTTTAAGCAACCACTATCCATGTACCATATTTGGCTGCTCTCTTTCACTTGGATCTGCAAAAGGAAATGAAGGGCTAGTCTTAGGAACCCAAACTAGATTGGGTCCTTTTCTATATGCAAAAGGAAAAATCAGATTCTTCTTTGCCCAACTTTGCAGTCTATTCTTCCCTACAACAAAATTTTTGTTTCTTAAACTTGCTTTTTCTTTTACTACACATTCACTCTTATAGTGTCCGGTGATACCATAGTGAGTGCAAATCTTATTCTCAGGAAGTTTTAGGTACTTTGTCAAGCCCCGACCTCGGGTAGCGCGACCGGCGCTCAACCGAGATAACCCGGCCGGGCAAGCCTGCTAGATTGCCTCTACCCAAACTCACCCATGAATAATGAGAAGATAAATTTTCATTAATTAGACAAGGATGAGATCATGTATATAACATTAATTCATTACCTTTAGTTACTTCATTTTAAAGTCTCAAATACACACACTTTCATAGTTTGAAGTGGAACAAGTGATTCAAACACAATATAACTAGTTTGACTTTCCAAGCACCAATATACAACCCACACTAAGTCTACGGAGCTTTTAATAGTTACAAAGAGTGATATGATAATGCCGGCAACAAGGCCCCGGCTATACCTCAGTATGCAATACACAATAAGAAAAGATACACGACCCCGAAATGAATTGGGGCTCACCAAGTCAGCTGGGAAGAGGGTGTACCGCTATCACTGATCAATGCTGCCTGCTGTGGAACCTCCTGTATCCATTAAAGCTGTAGCACCCCCGACAAAGGGGATGTTAGTGCATATGTAATAGTACTAGTATGTATGACTAAACACCCTCTCAATAGAACGAGTAATAATACAAAAAAGAAAAAGAAAAACATATAATCAATGGAAGCCTCAAACGATACCAAAACTGTTAAACCATGTGCGTCCCAAGGTGACATATAATGAATATGAGACTTGTTAATCATGATTTAAATGATTTTAATGTCAAAATATGACTCTATATGATGTTCTGATATAAAATTTATGGTTTGGGAAAAAACGGATTTAAGTTGTGGAAAAACTAACTAAGGATTTGCCTTGTAACGAAGCTTTTTGAGCAATACATTTTGTTTGTTATATGAGGTCTTTTGGGACATACTATATACCTCAAAGATTTTTGTTTATTTTCCAACGCTCTTATACGTTCATTCATACGATATCCAGGTACAAAGATATAAGCGCCAGAAGAAGGGCCAATGCTAGGGTGCCAAGCTACCACCTCTTTGACTTTTCAAAAGTTGATATATATAGGTTTTTAATCGTCTTTCTCTTCATTTTACATAGAACTCGAACCAGGAACCCCCCCATAAACATATCTTTAAGCTCTTTATTAGTGTTTCAGGTTAACATCCCGTGTACGAAATGAAGAAGCGATAACATTAGAACGATCCCTACGACGTAAGTATCGCTATATCGCCTCTCTCTTTCTTTGTAGTTTGAGTTTTGGAAGGTACTTCATAGTTAAAGTTCCTACCTTCTGTATTTAAGCATTTAAATATCAAGGAAGGTTGATAAATTTATTTCCTAATAGTTAGAACTCACGAGACGGTGATCGGAAGCTGTGAGTTCGATTTATTTCACCTTTAGTGGACTGTTTTGTAGTCCACTCGTGTGGGCCTATTCTGCTGCTTATTTATGGAGTTTGGAAGGATAAGGGGTGTGGTGAAACGCCACATGTGGTAGGGTAGTGTTTTGGTCGCTCGTTGTTGCAATTTCAAGCTAATTGATAACTTGTTGATTGGGTGTGTTATGGTATATTTGGGGTTTTTTTGTTGTATTAAAGGCCCCGAATTGTAGTTATGTTATTTTTGAGTTGCTTGTTGTATTGTGTTGTTATCGCACCTATAGTAGGCTTGAGGGAGTAGTAAAATAAGGGGTAATGCTGCGCGTTTTATTTTAGAATTGAATTATCGTTTGAGATACGTGATATACTAGTGCCATCTAAGTTGTACATGTATTTCTTTGTTATAGGGTTGGCGCGCCAGTTGTCATAAGCTTGTTGTTGAGTTGCATTGACGATTTGAGTAATGTTAAGGCTATCCCTTCTTTCCTTTTGGCATTGATCCATATGATACAATAAAGCGAGCAAGCACGCAACTTTCATAAATGATTCTATTCTTAGAAGTACTGGGGTTGCTTATGTTCTTGATTCCCCATATGTCCTACTATCATATCGTCTGTTCATGGGTCTCATGAAATTCTGAGAGATCTTATTGACTTACTTCATTATGCATTGCATTCATTTTATACATGTATATTGACCAATGACCAAATGTCATTATATACGCGTATAATATATGTATATGGGGTATGAGGAAAGGTTATGGCGTTATATACGCACCACCACCTGATCAGCTGGCATATGTTGATGATTTCGCCTACTGAGGCCGAGATGATATGATGGGTTGCGCTCAGACGCTTGATGATGTTATGTACGCATATACCTATGCATGATATGACATTTATATTCATATGCATGACTTTATAAATATCTCATGATTCACAGAGCTATTCAGACTTATAGGTTGAGTCCTTTACTCCATGTTTCTTTCATGTCATTAATATACATATTTTTATGCCTTACGTACTAGGTACATTATTTGTACTGACGCCCCTATTGCCTGGGGACCTGCGTTTCAAGCCCGGAGGTGCAGGTAGATAGACTGACGGTCCCCCTTCTTAGGATGCTTGCTCAGCGAGAGTTGGTGTGCTCCATTTGGTTCGGAGCTGCTATTAGGTTTTGGTACAATACTTTTGTATACATATATAGGTACGACGGGGCCTAGTCCCATCCTTTATACAGTTGTACACTCTATTAGAGTTCTGTAGACATCCATGTATAATTGGATAGTACGTGGCCCTGTCGGCTCGCCCTACTATATATATATATATATATATATATATATATATATATATGGCATGTTTTTCTGCGTATGTTATTCACATGAATCAGTAGTTTGTTGTGAGATGTTATGCGTGATCTACACTTATTTCATGTTTATATCGTAGATGTATGATTAGGGGTGTACAACAGGTAGAACTCGGGCACTCGTCACGGCCCATCAGTTTGGGTCGTGACAAAAGTGGTATCAGAGTTGTCCCATCCTAGGGTTCTCTAAAGACCGTGTCAGGTAGAGTCTTGTTTATGAGTGTGTTGTGCACCACAACTATAAACAGGAGTATGCAGGACATATAGGATGTTATCCTCCCTTCATATATCAGAATCTTATATTGACCCATGACCAGATGGCGTTATATATGCGTATACTATATGTATATAGGGTACGGGAAAGGTTATGGCGTTATATAAGCACCACCACCTGATCAGCTGGCATACATTGATTATTTCGCCCACTGAGGTCGAGATGATATGATGAGTTGCCCTCAGAGGCTTAATGATGTTATGTACGCATATACCTATGCATGATATGACATTTATATTCATATGCATGACTTTATAAATATCTCATGATTCACAGAGCTATTCAGACTTACAGGTTCAGTCCTTTTCTCCATGTTTCTTTCATGTCTTTTATATACTGATTTTATGCCATAAATACTAGGTACATTATTCGTACTGACGCCCCTATTGCCTGGGGGCCTGCATTTCATGCTCCCAGGTGTAGGTAGACAGGCAGACGGTCCCCCTTCTTAGGATCTTGCTCAGCGAGAGTTGGTGTGCTCCATTTGGTCCGGAGCTGCTATTGGGTTTTAGTACGATACTTTTGTATACATATATTTGTATGACGGGGCCAAGTCCCATCCTTTATACAGTTTTACACTGTATTAGAAGTCTGTAGGCATCATGTATAGTTGGATAGTACGTGGCCTTGTTGGCTCACCCTACCGTATTCCGTATGTATATGTATATATGTCTTTTGGGCATGCTCTCCCACGTGTTTTATTCACATGAATCAGTAATTTATTACTAGATGTTATGCATGACCTACACTTCTTTACATATTTATATCTTAGACGTATGCTTAGGGGTGTTCGACAGGTAGAACTCGGGCACTCGTCACGGCCCATCTATTTGGGTCATGACAAAAGTGGTATCGTAGTAGTCCCAGCATAGTGTTGTCCACATACAATGTCTAGTAGAGTCTAATTGTGAGTGTGTTGTGCACCACACTTATAAACAGGAGGCTGCAGGACATATAGTATGTTATCCTCCCTTCTTATCTTAGATCGTGCGATATAAGGATTCATTTTTTTAACAATATGTTATGTTTTCAGCGATGCCCAAGAAGGCTACAGCTGCCCAGAAGGGCAAGTTCGTGGATGATGAGACTACAAGTCGAGTGCCACGAGTTACTAGGGCTTGGGGAGAGTCGCATAGTTTGACTCTATCTCAGACTTCCCATACCCTACCCTATCTAGAGGAGATCCGAGGGGCACCAGCTCCAGCTCCTGCTCTAGTACACCCAGCTCCTCGGCCAGATGCACTGGGTCAAGAGATGAGAGATGTTATTCAGCTGTTGACTCTATCAGTGGCCTTACAGGCTCGGCGCCATGAGGTAGGTATTTGTCATGCAGATAGGGCCATCAGTGCGAGGGTTCGTGATTTCATTAATTTGGACCCTCCGGTGTTCACTGGAGCAGATCCAAACGAGGAACCTCAGGTATTTATCGGTAGGATGTAGAGAACTTTGAGGGTAATGAAGTCCACTGCGTCTGAGTCAGTTGAGTTAGCTTCTATAGACTTCGGGATGTCGCAATTAATTGGTACTAGTCTTGGGAGTTATCTAGAGGTGAGGATGCCTTTCCAGCAGTATGGCAGGAGTTTACAGAGGCTTTTCTTCGTCATTATTTGCCACCAGAGCTTAGATAGGCCAAAGTTGATAGGTACTTAACCCTTCGGCAGGGTAATATGAGTGTTTGGGAGTACAACCTTCAGTTTGATTCTTTGGCTAGGTATGCTCCCTCTATTGTAGCTAAGATGGAGGATCTGGTTCACCGATTCGTGATGGAGTTGGAGCTGCACCCGCTTAATGATTGTATGTCGGTCTCACTTTAGCCATGCATTGATATTTCTCGTATTCAGGCATACGCTTAGGGTGTAGAGGAGCGTAAGAAGAAGCAGAGGGCCGATCATGAGCATGATAGGGGCCAGTATAAGAGAGCGAAATCTTCAGGTCCTTTTGGTGAGTTTCGAGGTGGTCAGAGACAACAGTACCCCAAGGTATCCAGCATAGCCATCAGCTAGTGCACCCCTTCAGTTTTCCTGTAGGAGATTTGATCATTCCACATATTCAGGGCCCAGTCAGAGTTCCAGGGACTCTAGTTCTCAGTATAGGGGTAAGTTAAGTCAGATGACCCACCCTTGCCATGATGTGCTCAGTGTGGTAAGCAGCATGCCGGGCAGTGCCTTGTGGGGTTTGATGCTTGTTATACTTGTGGTTATCCAGGCCACCTTATGAGAGATTGTTCGACGAGAGGTGATGCAAATATAGTTCAACCAGCGGGATCCGTAGCTAGTTTTTCATCATCACCCCCCCCCTCCCGGGGCAAGGTTCACGGGCACCAGCCGGTTGTGGTAGAGGTAGAAGTGGAACATCTAGCTCGAGTGGTCCTTAAAACGTGTTTATACTTTAGGGGGTCGACATGATCAGGAGTCATCACCTGATGTTGTTGCAGGTATATTATCAGTTTCCTCATATGATGTATATATATTGATTAATCCAGGTTCCACCTTATCGTATGTCACTCTGTTGGTTGCTAGCAAGTTTGGGAAAGAACCTGAGTTGATTAAACCTTTTGAGGTGTCTACACCTATTGGGGATCAGTGATAGCTAGACGGGTATATAAAGATTGTATAGTAGTAGTACATAGTCGTTCTACAGTAGCACACCCGATTGAGTTAGATATGGTAGAATTTGATGTTATAATGGGTATGGATTGGTTGGCTTCTTGTTATGCTAATGTTGATTGTAGATCAAAGATAGTTCAGTTCCAGTTTCCTGGGGAGCCAATTTTGGAGTGAAAAGGTAATACTGCATCACCGAGAGGTAGGTTTATTTCCTATCTCAAGGTAAGGAAGATGATCAGAAAGGGCATAATTTATCACTTAGATCCGGTACAGGATGTGAAAGCAGAGTCACCAGCCCTTTAGTCTATCCCGGTGTTTAATGAGTTTCCCGATGAACTTCTAAGCCTTCCGCCAGAGCGGGAGATTGAGTTTTCTATTGACATATTACTAGATACTCAACCGATATCTATTCCTCCTTATAAAATGGCACCTATGGAGCTCAGAGAGTTGAAAGAACAACTGAAGGATTTGCTGAGAAAAGGCTTTATCACACCCAGTACATCACCGTGGGGAGCACCTGTGTTATTTGTGAGAAAGAAAGATGGTTCCTTGCGCATGTGTATTGATTATAGGCAGTTGAATAAGGTGACGATCAAGAATAAGTACCAGCTTCCTAGGATTGATGATTTATTTGATCAGTTGCATGGTGCCAGGTGTTTCTCGATGATAGACTTGAGGTCAGTGTACAATCAGGTAAGAGTTAGAGAGAAAGATATTTCGAAGACAACATTCAGGACCTGATACGGGCACTTTGAGTTTTGTGTTATGTCATTCGGTTTGATCAATACCCCAGCAATATTCATATACTTGATGAACTGTGTGTTCAGACCCTTTCTAGATTTGTTCGTGATTGTATTTATAGATAATATTTTGGTTTATTCTCGTTTAGAGGCTGAGCATGCAGATCATTTGCGTACTGTGCTTAGAGCTCTACAAGAAAGGAAGTTGTACGCAAAATTCTTTGAATGTGAATTTTGTAGCTTTCCTCTGACAAATTATTTCAGGTGAGGGTTACCGGGTTGATACACAAAAGATTGAGGCAGTGAAGACTTGGCCTAGACCGATGACACCGACGAAGGTTCGTAGCTTCCTGGGTTTGGTAGGTCATTACAGGAGACTTGCATAGGGCTTTTCTTCTCTTTCATCACCATTTACAAAGTTGACTCAGAAGGCAACTAAGTTTCAGCGGAGTGATGCTTGTGAGCAAATTTTCCAGGAATTGAAGAAAAGATTGACTTCAGCACCTGTTCTGACACTCCCAGAGGGGACCGATGATTATACTATCTATTGTGATGGTACGGGCATTAGATTGGGTTGTGTATTGATGCATCATGGTAAGTTTGTAGCTTATGCTTCTAGACAAATAAGAACACATGAGAAGAATTACCCGACCCACGATTTAGAGTTAGCCGTGGTGATTCATGCACTAAGGATGTGGAGGCACTATTTTTATGGCATTCATGTTGATATCTATGCTGATCATAAGAGCCTTCAGTATATCTTCAAGCAAAAGGAATTGAACATACGTCAGAGGCGATGGTTGGAGCTACTGAAAGACTACAATGTTGATATTTTATACCATCCAGGGAAGGCGAATGTATTAGCTGACGCCCTCAGCCATAGATCTATGGGTAGCCTATCATATTTATAGCCAAAGAAGAGTGAGATAGCCCCTGAGATTCATCAGCTAGCTAATCTTGGAGTTTGATTACTCGATTCAGGTGATACCGGAGTTACTATTCAGAACACGACAACATCCTCTTTAGTAATTGAAGTGAAGGAATGCCAGTATGAGGATCCTCTGGTAGCTCATTACAGAGATACAACCCCTAATAAGGAGAAAACGCCATTTGAGATTATAGGAGATGGAGTCCTCAGTATCGAGGTTCATAATGTGTTCCTAATGTGGCAGGGCTGTGCTAGTAGATTATGGGAGAAACTCACTATTCTCTTTATTCTATTTATCCAGGAGCGACGAAGATGTATCATGATATCAGGGAAATATACTGGTGGGGCAAAATGAAGAAGGATATAGCAGAGTTTGTTGCTCAGTGCCCTAATTGTCAGCAGGTTAAGATTGAGCATTCAGAAACCAGGTGGATTATTGTAGGCTATAGAGATTCCGACTTGAAAATGGGAAGTAATTAATATGGATTTCATCATAGGCTTACCTCGTACCCAGCATAAGTTTGATTCTATATGGGTGATTGTTGATAGACTTACAAAATCAGCTCATTTTCTGCCTGTCAAGACTACGTATTCAGTAGAGGATTATGCAAGGCTTTACATTAAGGAGATTGCACAACTTCATGGTGTCCCTATATCTATTATCTCAGATATAGGTGCTTAGTTTACAACTAATTTTTGGAGGTCCTTCCAAAAAGGATTGGGGACTCAGGTAAGTCTTAGTACAACACTTCATCCCCATACAAACGTTCAGGATGAGCGTACTATTCAGACACTAGAGGATATGCTACGGGCTTGTATGATAGACTTCAAGGGTAATTGGGATGATCATCTTCCTTTTATTAAGTTCGCATATAATAATAGCTACCATTCCGGCATGCAGATGGCTCCATATAAAGCTTTTTACGGACGGAAGTGTAGGTCACATATTGGATGGTTCGAGGTTGTGAAACTAAGTTAGTAGGACCATAGTTGGTACAACAAGCAGTTGAGAAGACTAAGCTTATACGGGAAAGGCTATTAGCAGCTCAGAGTCATCAGAAGTTCTATGCAGATAATCGATAATGAGACTTAGAGTAGCGCTATGAGATTCGGTAAGAAAGAAAAGCTTAGCCCTCGGCACATTGGACCTTAAAAGATCATACGCAGAGTAGGCCAGGTAGCATATGAGTTAGACTTGCCTTCCAACTTGGAGTCAGTACATTCAGTCTTTCATGTGTCTATGCTCCATAAGTGTATCAGAGGTCCTTCTAGAGTCGCTCCAGTTGACGATGTTCAGGTCACAGAGTAGCTATCATATGAGAAAGCTCCCACTTATAGACAAGTTCGGAGATTGAGAACTAAGGATGTAGCTTCGGTTATAGTACTTTAGAGAAACAAGAATGTGGAGGAGATGACATGGGAAGCTAAAGAAGACATGAAGACTAGGTATCCTTACTTGTTTTCGCTTACGGAGGAGGATCGGACTGAGACATCACAGCCTTTAGGTACGTATATGATACTGGATTCTTATGTTAGTTACTGTCATTGGTCGTGTGAAGCCATTGGTGTTATTGATGATTGTGGCCCTATGTGTCTTTGTATTGTTGGGTTTTCTGTGTGACATGTTGGTAGTAGTACCATTAGAGAGGAGACTCTGTCAAAATTTCTATAGATCTCTAGGAGTTTAACATTCGAGGATGAATGTTTCTGGGGTGGGGGGGGGGAGATTGTTACGCCCTGTGTGTCCCAAGGTGACGTATAATGAATATGAGACTTGTTAATCATGATGTAAATGATTTTGAAGTTATAATATGACTATAATATGATGTTTGGATATAAAATATAAAGTTCGGGAAAAATCGGATTTAAGTTGCGGAAAAACCGACTAAGGATTTGCCTTGTAACAAAGCTTTTTGAGCAATACATTTCGTGTGTTATATGAGGTCTTTTTGGGACATATTATATACCAAATTGAAGGTCTTGGAATGTAGTTCCCAACTCTCTTATACGTTCATTTATACAACATACGGATAAAAAGATATAAGCGTTGGAAGAAGGGTCAATGCTAGGGTGCCAAGCTAGCACCTATTTGACTTTTCAAAAGTTGATATATATATATATATATAGAGGTTTTTAACTGGCTTTCTCTTCATTTGTCATAGAAATCGAACAGAGAACCCCCCCCCCCATAAACATATCCTTAAGCTCTATACTAGTGTTTCAAAGAATATTAACATCCCGAGTACGAAATCAAGAAGTGATAACATTAGAACGATCCCCACGACGTAAGTATCGCTGTATCGCCTCTCTATTTTTTTGTAGTTTGAGTTTTGGAAGGTAACTCATAGTTAAGAAAATGCCTAAGTTCTGTATTTAAGAATTTAAATGTCAAGGAAGGTTGATAAATTCGTTTCCTAATAGTTAGAACTCACGGGATGGTGATAGGAAGCTGGGAGTTCGATTTATTTCACTTTTAGTGGACTGTGTTGTAGTCCACTCGTGTTGGCCTATTGTGCTGCTTATTTATGGAGTTTGGAAGGATAAAGGGCATGGGAAATCTTCACATGTGGTAGGGTAGTGATATGATCGCTCGTCATTGCAATTTCAGGCTAATTGATAACTTGTTGATTGGGTGTGTTATGGTATATTAGGTTTTTTTGTTGTATTAAAGGGTCCCAAGTTGTAGTTAGGTTGTTTTTGAGTTGCTATTTGTATTATGTTGTTATCGCGCCTATAGTAGGCTTGAGGGAGCAGTAAAATCAGGGGTAATGCGGCCAGTTATATTTTATAATCAAATTATCGTTTGAGATACGTGATATACTAGCTCCATGCAAGTTGTACATGTATTTCTTTGTTATAGGGTTGGCACGCTAGTTGTCATAAGCTTGTTGTTGAGTTTCATTGATGAATTGAGGTATGTTAAGACTATCCCTTCTTTCCTTTTGGCATGATCCATATGATACAACGAAACGAGCAAGCACGCAACATTCATAAATGATTCTATTCTTAGAAGTACTAGGTTGCCTATGTTCTTGATTCCCCATTGTCCTACTATCATATCGTCTATTCATGGGTCTCATGACATTCTGAAAAACTTATTGACTTACTTCATTATGCATTGAATTCATTTATACATGTACATTGACCCATGACCATATGGTGTTATATACACGTATAGTATATGTATATGGGGTTTGGAAAAAGGTTATGGCGTTATATACGCACCACCACCTGATCAGCTGGCATACGTTGATGATTTTACCACTGAGGCCGAGATGATATGATGGGTTGCCCTCAGAGACTTGATGATGTTAT
This sequence comes from Nicotiana obtusifolia, assembly GCA_002018475.1. Taxonomy (NCBI): domain Eukaryota; kingdom Viridiplantae; phylum Streptophyta; class Magnoliopsida; order Solanales; family Solanaceae; genus Nicotiana; species Nicotiana obtusifolia. The sequence continues at coordinate 35,284 of MCJB01000969.1, read as the reverse complement.
ACCTATGCATGATATGACATTTATATGTATATGCGTGACATTATAAATATTTCATGATTCAGAAAGCTATTCAGACATACAGATTGAGTCCTTTACTCCATGTTTCTTTCCTGTCTTTTATATACTGATTTTTATGCCTTACATACTCAGTATATTATTCATACTGACGCCCCTATTACTTGGGGGCCGCCATTTCATGCCCGTAAGTTCAGGTAGACAGGCTGACGGTCGCCCTTCTTATGATCCTTCCTCAGCGAGAGTTGGTGTGCTCCATTTGATCCAGAGCTGCTATTGGGTTTTGGTACGATACTTTTGTGTATATATATGGGTATGACGGGATCCAATTCCATCCTTTATAAAGTTGTACACTCTATTAGAGGTCAGTGGATAGTCATGCATAGTTGGATACTACGTGGCCTTGTCGGCTCGCCCTACCATATTCCGTATATATATGTATATATGTCTTTTGGGCATGTTTTCCCGCATATGTTATTCACATGAATCAGTAGTTTATCGCCAGACGTTATGCATGACCTACACTTATTTCATGTTTATATCTTAAACGTATGCTTAGGGGTGTTCGACAGGTAGAATTCGGGCACTCATTATGGCCCATAAGTTTGGGTCGTGACGAAAACATCAAGTTAGGAGCAAGATACATTTTCAAGTAAATTTCCATATTTTAGTTTGGGAGATCTTTAGTACCGATATACCACCGTGTTTTTAGCACGGAGTCCGATCTCGGCCTGACCGACTAAGCCGTCTCATCAAAGACATCCAACCATAACACCACCATGTGCGCGGCATAGCGTCCGATCTCAGCCCGATCAGCTAAGCCATCTCACGACAATGCCGTGCGGGTTGACATCACAATCCGCTAGCAATCATCTCATCCCAATTAAGGGGAATAATCTCATCACATAAATACGGGGATTTACCCCTCAATCACTCCTACACCAGCATGTGTAGTTTCGGGGTTAGGCTATTTCAACCTACCCTTCCTCGGTGACTAAATGATACCCAAAACATCTATTATACAAAGGATTTACAGCTCATTCCTTGGCCGTATTTTATATTTCATGCTCCCTTCTTTCACTTTCAAGTATCATTATGGATTATCAACGATAAGGGCATCTACAATCGCGACTTTAGGTACACATGTGAGCAAGTAAGAGTCTTAGGAACATTGAGATTTCTTACACAATTTGACATACTAGCTTGCAATGGAAACATGACTTTAAATCACTACACCTTCGATACATAGGTCACACTTGACTTCATCTCTGGGGGGAATCATGATATGGTAGGAACATATAGAGCACATTTTGAATACACACATCCTTCAACACAACGCTTATTTAGAATAGTCAAATTCATTAGGAAAGACTTGGAACATGAGAAATAAGAACTTGAGACAGTCACAATCGTAACTTACGAGGACATCATGGAATTCGATTCTACAAGAAGAGTTTAGCCAACATATCTCGCTTTGAGCTTCCTTAAAATACTACAATGATCCGGAAACTCTAGAAACCTCAATCTATTTAGAAACATAACAACATTGAACACAAATTAGAAAGATATTCATGGTTTCAGCTCATTTGAGCATTTTATCAAACACTAGGTGTTCATCACGATCTTCAAGGTTCTTATACGGTGGATTTCTTCATCCCACAACCAAATCTTTACCCATTCGAGCTAAACAACCTTTCCATAATACTTGGTGGTACATGCATGCATAAATAACACTTTTCCACCCATGAATCACACTCCCCATTAACCATTTTCTACCCAAATTCGAAATTGGAGGATTGGGGGAAGAAATTCATACCTTTTAGAAACCTTAGCAAGTTCCTTTTGATGAAATTCCATGGTTTGATCCAAGTTGAGTAGTGACATCCTTGAATCGTCTCCTTTCTCTCTCTAGAATAGCTCTCTTCTCTCTCTAATATATCATTTAACCCCGCAAAAATGACCCCTATGGCTAGATAAAACGAAATGTGGTAGTGTTATGAAATTAGAAAAATTAAGCCCCGATGCAGATATGCGACCGCATAACACTTATGCAGTCCGCCAAATGGAGCGCATAATCGCCCTCTGGAATTGGGCACTTCTGTGCAGGTATGCCACAGGTCAATGGTCCGCAGACCAATTCTGCGGTCGCATAATGGGCTGCAGACCTCCTTCCAAAATTTCTCATGCTGGTTCTACGACGGATGTGCGGCCCACGAAATGCTTATGCGATCGCATAGCTAACCGCAAAACAACCTTCAAAATTGGCTCGTTTCTCTGCTTCACTCTATGGTGGATCTGCGGTCCACATATCAGTTTTGCAGTCGCATAATTGACCGTAGAAATGCCATATTCTGTAAAAAAAATTTCTTCAACTCTCAAGCGCATTGTACAACCCAAAAACTCTTAACCGCAGAATCATCAAACACATTAGCCCACCTCAGCACCGCGAAAACCTCCGTATCTAGTAATATTTTTACGGGGCCTTATATACTTGCTTTTGGGATCCCATTTAGGTGCAAAGTTCCCAAAGCCAAGTCCATTTCTGTTACTACTATGATGTTCCTGTAGCCATGAAAGTTCATCTGAGGACATGTTCACATTTACATGTTCTATGAAGCTCATGTTTAACCTTTATCAAGTCCCTTTTCAAAACTCTTACCTGTTCATGCCTTTTGTACAACTCATTTTTCACCTTTCTCAAATCTTCTAGTGTGAGTTATGTATCACTAACTATTTCTTTACCTGTTCCTAACTTCAATTTTAGATTTTCAATTCTAAGTTCTAAGACAGTTGTATTGAGTGCATGAACCTGGTTGTTTATGACAGTATTTTCTTTTTCAGTTTCACAAGCCTTAATTTTCAGGTTTTTGCACTTTACTTTAAAAATGACACACTCCTTTGATAGTTTTTCCTTCTCAAAACTTACATCTTCAGACTCATCAATTAAAGCTAGCAGTAGTTCAGATAATCTCTCTTTAGAAAGGAATTTGATCTTATCTTTTATTTCAAGGGAAGTTACCTCAGGTTCTTCATCAAGTTCTTCTTCAAATTATTCAATAGCCATAAGAGCTTGTTCATCCTCATCTTTATCCTCATCAGAACCCTCATTTGAGCTATCTTCCTGAGCAGCAACCATTGCTTTGGTTGATCCTTCATTGTAGCTCTTCTTGGGATGAACTTGTTCCTTCTTCGTGTTTCTTCGTTCAATTCTCTCCTTTTTCCATTCAATCTCCCATATAAGATAATTATTAATTATGTGATTAGTTTTTCCATATCTGTAGCATTCATCAGTCACCTGCTTTTCAGTTGCTTTGGATTTGTTGTATCTTCCACTTCTTAAAGTACCTCTTCCTCTCCTTAGGTACTTCTTGAAGTCTTTGGTGATCATTGTCATTTCATCATCTTCTAAATCAGAACCCACAGTGATTCTAAGTTCCACACTTCTTTTCTTCTTAGGTACATCCATCTTCATGGTTTATCTCCTATGCTCGTAGGTTTTGAGATTTCCAATCAACTCATCCAAGGGAAGTGTAGCAATGTTCTTTGATTCCTGAATGTAAGTGATCTTGCCTTCCAAAGTGATAGGTAAATCCCTAGTTAGGATCTTTTCAATCCTTACTTCTTCAAAAATAATCATTCCAAGAGACCTTAATTCATTTCTCACTACTAGAAAATACGCCTATGACAACACCGACAAAACCGTTGCCAAATATAGCAAAATCGTTGCAAGTTAAGGTGTTGCAATTGGTCTATTGCAACGGTTTTTTGCAATGGTTTTAGAGCCGTGGGAATAGCTGTATCTATCGCAATGGTTTTACTATAGTCTAATACAACGATTATTAAAAGTTGTCGCAACGATTATGAACCGTTGCAATACGACTACGGTAACGGTGCAAAACCGATGGAATAGACCTACTAGAACAATTTGTTGATATAGTTTAGCTTATTTATTGCAACGGTTATTATGAGCTATTGCAATGGACATTACAAGCTATTGTAACAGTTATTTCAAGCTATTGCAATGAATTTTCGAGCTATTGCAATACTTATTACAAGCTATTGCAATAATTTTTACGAGCTATTGTAATGGAGTAAAATATAATACGCTAGAATTTATACAAACCATGAAAGAAAATTATATTCATCAACAAAATCATCATCCAAAATATCTAACTAGTATTATACATATAAGATAATATTGACTAACAATTCAAGAGTTAGCTTACATATAAGTTTGCAAAATATTCAAAAAATGAAAACAGTCCCAAAACATCTGAAGGTGTAGATCAACCAATACTCTTTAAGTAAGGTCTTCACTACTTTCATCTCCCATTTTTTCATTTTCTTCACCTACAAATTCAAAAGACATAACAATATTAAGAGGGTAAGAAAAAAGATAAACATCTTCAATCAACACTTCAACCAACACTTCAACAAGTAAGAAAATTGAGGTTATCTTTAACCAACACATCATCTATTTACTACTGTAACTACTTTTATATGACTCGTTTTTGGAGTAAAAAATTTACAAGATCACATCAATATCAATAGTAAATATGTGTGTGAGTTGTATATAATATAAAAGTTAAAAAAATATAAGTCATGAAAATAGTGAATATTAATCCACTTTGACTAATTCAATGAAGGAACAACTCTACCCAATAGTAGCCCTTGAATGCCTTTATTATAATTTCAATATATGCATTTGCTTTAGAGGCTAAGACAAAGTAGCATAATGTGTTGATTTACACTCATATTGCTCACAACAGTTTCTCATGCTTTACATGATCTTTATACTTCTCCGAGAAAATAATATGACAAAGACAAGCTTGAATGTCTCAACAACCGTCACGACCCTAAGAAGATGGAACAATATCTTTTACATGAGTAGCACACTGATATGGCAACATGGAATAATATCTTTAAACTTCTATTGCAACAAAAATATCAATACAAAAACAATGGGCAATTTAATTAGAATTGTTTGAATTAATTAATGCAATTAGATATGTATCCAGTTATACTCCATGCTAAGATGAATTAACATGTATTAGATGCTTGTTGTACCAATTATGATACTCCATGCTTTGACAATTTAAACTAATTAAATTTTCTACACCAATTAAAGTAACTGATGAAACAAATCTTCTTCCACCCTTGGGCTTCTTCTCTTTTATTACATATTCAAACCTTTTAACCATTTTGTAAGTTTTCGCTTAAAGTTGAATCCATAAGGGACATTAATAAGGTATTTTGTCCCTCCTACAACTCTTAAAAAGTGATGTGCCTCTTTGTCCTAAAGTTCGCTGTTGAAGTCTTGTATCTATTTTTTAAAGATACTTTATTTGAAGCACTTCTATATATTCCAAAGAATTAGAAGCACGTTTATATATTCTAAGATTTGCATACTCAAATAAATGTTTAAGCAACAGGTGTGATAAATGGAACTAAGCAAAAAGTTTCAGACATGTAAGATACATTATAAGAAATAGAACATCTTTTAATGATAATCTTAATTTAGTTTTCTCCTCATCTTTTTCCAATCTCAAGCTTTAATAGCTACATGCTCTTATACAAAGTTGTTGATAATAATTTTAGAGTAAAGAAGTTAGAGCACCTATTACTTTAAATTTAGGATGAATAAAAATAATACAGGTTTCTAACCGTACAATATGAAATTTAGAAGCATCTATAGGATTGCAAGGATTCTAACCTTGATTGTTGCTACCAAGAGATGGTCGGTGAATTAGCCGAATATGTGCTGCTTGTGTTGAGGAAGATTCTATCTTTTGTATGAGATCATTTGTTGCATTTGAAGAGGGTTCAAAATGTCCACTTTCCCTTTCAAAGAGGTCTTTGTAAGCCCCTACCCATACAATCTCAAACGTCCCAGATATTCAGGTCCCATGGCTGATGCAAATTCATTAATTGACTCATCACCATTTTTGCTTCGTTGCGTTTCAATATTCTCCATTTGAGACTATAATACAAATAAATAAATAAATAAAAGAGAATTCCAGTAAAGAAAAAGTCAATATGAACAAAATAATGAACTTTGTGTATATCTCTTAAATGGTTTCTCTATCCTTCATGGCAAAGTTTTCATATGAGAAAAACAACAAAGTTTCTCTTAATCTTTTCACCTGACCTGTTCCTTCATGAGCCACTTGCAGTATGCTCCATATTTATTTAGCAGTGGAGCAGCCTTGGATTCTGATGTACTCATCAGGAGCAAGTTCACAAATAAGCCATTTCTTGGCTTTAGCATTCTTCTCCCGCTTCTTCAAATCCTCAGCAGTGCAGTCGGCTTTTATTTTTGGAGCATCCTCACCTTGAGCATTCTTCTTGAGTGTTGACAGCAGACCATCAGTGATTATATCCCATAACTCATAATCTTCTGCCTATAAATGATCTCTCATCCTCACCGTCCACCGTCAGTAGTACTGGCTATTGAAGAGTGGGGGCCTAGAAGTGGATTGTCTTTCGCAATTTTCAAGTGGTGCACTCATCTTGATTTTTTCCTAGGGTGTTAGCCTCTTCAAGGATAACCCACTCTGATATCAATTAATGTTTTATGCATCAATACTACACAAAAGTGGTGGTGATTAGTGTGGTGCCTAATCACGTGCACTGGATTATCAAAGGACGTGGTTCTTCTATGCGTTTCTTAAACTACAGTTGCAGAATAAGTAATGCAGAGAGTAAAGAACACAAGTATTTTTACGTGGAGAATACCTGGCTCAAAAGGTAAAAAAATCACAACCTACTTCCCAATTTGATTTTTCCCAAACACTTCACTACAATTTTGAGCCAAAATCAAAGTTAACAAACTCTTAAAAATCTAAGGATTAACTTTAACCCTTGTAGCAACAAGCTACAAGCTGTTGCGACTATTTCAAGTTAACTCTAACTTGAATGATACAACTCAAGTACCTACTACAAATACTTCTAAGGAAAGCTGAAAGATACAACTCAAAAGCTCCAAGTACAATTGAACTAGAATTAAAGACAAGACACATGAAACTGGTTCTTCAATCTAGTTCATGTTCGCACCCTTGAATCTCATAGAATTGCTCACAAAAGGCCTTGATATTTTGCTCTCAATTCTTCTTAATTTCGGTATATGTGCATCACCGATTAAAGAGAACAAACTGACATATATACAGTTAGAGGAATAAAGATTAACTAGAGGTCTATTGCTTTACTCTTCCTTGGTGGAAGAATTCTAGTTATCTTCATCTTAAATAACCACTTATACATATTCCTTGCATGTCTTTTGCTTTATTCAGACCGTAATCTGTGTACATGACCATGGACTTGATTCATGCATCAATTCCTTTGTCAATCATCAAAATTTAAATCGTTCAGGTCAACAATCAGATATAATTAGTGATGCTTATCTATTGTCTATACATAATATAGGCTTTTTTTATTTTCTAAAATTTTAGTGGTATAATAAACATTTCATACTACACAAGAAAACCTGCCCCTGATGCCCGTGAACCTTATCTGAAGAGCCTTGATGCTAATCCTCAAGCCATTCAAGGACCTGTAGTTTAAGATAAGTATCTAGAGATAACTTTAATCCATGTCCCCTGGTACGAGAACCAAGTTTTGTTAACTTCAAAGTATTCAAATCAGAGAACCACGTTTGTTGGCCTCCATGTTTATCACTTTTTTTTCAAATAAGCCGGGTGCACTAAGATCTCGATATGTATGGGGTTTGGGAAAGAACGAACCACAAGGGTTTAATCTTAGCCTGCATTTTTGCAAAAAATTATTTTCACGGCTCGAACCCGTGACCTCTTGATTACATGGCAACAACTTTACCAGTTACGCCAATCCTCCTCTTCTTTTTTCCAAACAAGCATGAAGCTCAAAAAGAGCATACATTGTGTTCAATAAGAACTCATATACTAATTAGTATCCTATTACATCTAATCAATCGTGTATTAACAGAATATATCCATTGAGTACTTGGAAGCAAATTGTAATCGTTAAATATTGACTTAATAGATATGAAGCAAGACTTCCTTCAATCTCATGAATAGTTGAAGAGAGTTCCATCCAGTCACTAACATCGAAATAAAAGTAGGAATGGATATATAACACGTAAATGAAGGGTTATGAAATATACATGCTTTGCTCGAGCAGTGAATGCCTCAATTGAGACATTAGTGCTTTCTGTAAAGCTCCTACCTGCTTCGTACTACCATGCTCTGGTTAGGTAGTTCTCTCTCAACATCTTTTACTTGTTCAGTCATCTTAATTGCCAACTGTGACAAACCTCCTATTGGGAAGAAGGTGATTACGGACTCACTTTTTGTCTCTACGTTCATCAGTTCTAAGACCAACCTTAGAGCTGGTAATAATTGGGAAGTACAATAAAACATTAAGAACAACATGCGGACTTCACGTATCTCGCACGAGAGAAAAAATACAGGTAGGAAAAGATGCTAAACTGTATTTAGTTCTTTTGTCACGATCTCAAAATCTTACCTTAGGTAGTTATGATGATACCTAGTCAATGGGACTAGGTAAGCCTAATACATGCGGAGAATTAACGGAATTTAACCAACTTAACTGCAATACATTAATTAATAATTGAGACAACATAGTTGAACCAACATCAGTCATACAATCTCAAAACCGGTAGTACAAGTTATGAACTTTTTTGAGGTGACTCTGTGTCCTGCGAACGTCAAGAAGGTATACCTTGAAATCTCCAGCCGCGCAGACATAAATCTCAAAACTAACTCCATCAAAAGTACCTGGATCTGAACAAAAATGTGCAAAAGCGTGGCATGAGTACACTATAGCGGTACCCAATAAGTATCAAGCCTAACCTCGGTAGAATAGTGACGAGGCCAGGTCAAGACACCTACTAGACATATAAACCTATGCAAGATATAACATAAAGCAAATAATGAAAAAAACATCAATGTAAGACGAACAACGGAAAGACTATTGATTTACAACTAACAACAAAAATAATAGAAGCACAAATAGCAGCAAGAAGTAGACGGGAATAAAGCAGTAACATAATCCGAACACCGAGGAGCTATGAATAAACTCAAATAAGGAAAACAAATGGTAGCTCAATTAGTTAAATAGTTCCCAACGCATGGACTTGCAACTAGAATACCCCAAGGCATCACGCCTCTGTTTACCCTTGGCTTCGGATAATAATCAAATTTGTACATGGTTTTAAGGACACATGATTTGGTTTGATACAAATAATGAATAATAGAATGGAGACTAAATTCAGTAAATAAATTGAGAGAGAATGCAAACCATAAGTCTAGAATAGCTTGGCCTTGATTGATTTCTTTAAGATGGACAAATATGAATCAAATGAATAAAAAAGTAATAAGAGCAGATTTCTTTTCTGTATATTGATAGTTATTTTGTGAGATCCTTTTACAATTGTGCTGCCCCTTTATATAGAGGAGGAGGGGATAATTCTTATACAAGGTAAAAAATCTATTTACAAGGTAAAATATCCTTTGATTTACTGATTTCAACGATCTCGTTGATTTTCGCCGTGATTCCCGCCGAGATATTTACGTATCACGGGATTTCCGATCCTCCGTTACGCAGATATGATAATTTTACCCTAGGTTATTTCCCATAATCGACCTCGACAAACTTATCTCAGGTACCATAGCTTCGAGTTCCGATCCGATGGTGCTCGACCTCGACCTTCTATCCTTGATGCCTCGATCCCGACCTGCCGAGTAGTAGTTATGGTTGATACCAACCGTATAAATTTTAACCCGATTTATCCCTACACAAGCGGTCCGGGTTCGACCATATACAGATACTCCCCTCGTTTTTTGGAGAGCAATGATGAAAAACGACATGAGCCGCAACTTTTTGATTAGGTCGAATGGTGACATACTTATGGCGCGCATGACACGGATTTCATGGCGTCACATCAAAAGAAACGAAACATCACATTGAAAAATGACGGTGGCATTGTGACGTACATGGTACGTATCGAAAACGTCTCTTTAGAGACAAACTGGGGACAAACCTCTGCAATGTCTGCAAGTGTTAATTAATGCTCCCTCGTTTTGGGATGCGAACCGCTGTCTTTGAGGGGGTATAAATAGCCTTCTTTGTCTTCATCTTCAGGAGTTTGCGGCTATCTGAACATTCTCTCCTTCAAGTTCTCTGAGTTTTCTCGCAAGTGATTCTCCCTTTTATTCTTATCTCATCCCTGCATTTATTAGCTTCTTTAACTCCTGATTAACAATGGCAAAAACCTCTAAATCTGTTCCCCAAAAACAGACCCCTTCTTCTTCTCAACCTACTGAAGATCCTCAGCTTGTCGTTGTTGAGGAAACTGCGACCTAACCTCCTTTGAAAGCATTCGTACCGACTGGGTGTTCGATCGGTACTGATTTTAAGGTAGATAAGGCTTTTTCAGTACCGGGCCGGTGCGAACCGGTCACTAAGTACATTTGTTCGATTACGAACAAAATCATCGACTTAAAGAAGATTGTAACTGGGTTGGTAAATGCGTGGTTGTTCCCGCACCGAAAGATGCGATCACCACCCACGTGGAGGGTTACTTGAGTGTTTACTTGAGATAACGCTGGGTCAGATTCACCCTTCTTTCTGGAGAATAGTCATCTCTTTCGCTTTTTTGTAAGCAAGATCGACGGGCACCCTTTCACCCTCGATCATCTCCTGCGGTTATAAAGTCCCCGAATTTTCCGAGGGGGATTAATAAAACTTGCTCGCCGGGCAAGCAAAGCCCCCTTCTCGAGCATTGATGAGGATAGGGATCAAGGTTGGATGAGCCGATTCGTTCGGGTGAAAACATCGGACCTGATTCCGGCTGAAGACATGCCGTTCCCTGAGAAGTGGAACATGAACCGTAAGTGCTATCCTATATTTCAACTTGTTCGATGTTTTTCCTTCGTTATTTCACTAACCAATTCCACATGGTGTAGCTGTATTTCGAACGCCGGCCGCGATTATGCACCTGAAAGAATGGGTCAAAAAAGTGGTGTTCCAAAGAACTTATTCGTAACGTGCCTGGCGCGAGATCTCGAAAGGCCGACGGGAAGCCAAAAATCATGGTGAGACCGATTAAGTTTAAACTCTGCATCTTACGTTGTCGATTTTTAATTTTCTTTACTCTTCATTTGCAGGTCTATCAAAGGACGTTGAATTGAGGCCAGCGTCCCCTGGTAGCGAGGTTCCCTGCGAGCCCCCAGCTTCAGAGTAGGAGAAAGAGAAAAAGAGGAAAAAAGTCCCCAGTTCTTCCGAGCACGAGAGAAAGAGACCGAGGAAAAGGATAGCTTGTAAGCCCAAGAACTCGGACTCAACTTATCGGATGAGAGACGAGTCCAAGGGAGACGAAGATTTCGATCCTTTGGGTAACGAGCCGTCTTGAACTGAAGGACGGGCAGTCCCCGAGCAGAGGGCCGATGAAACACACATTCATCGAGTCGAGGGCCCCGAAATGGGGGCGAGAACTGGGGCTTCCGCCGATGTGAGAGGGGCTGCGCAGGGAATCTCGGGTCCCACAGAAACGATAGACTCCCCTTCCTTCTCGGAGTCGACCTTGAACGAGGCCCGAGCCGCAAAAGGGCATTCCCCGGGCAGGAGCCATGTACCAGAAGGCCCCTTCCAAGGTTTCTTCGATGGCATGGATTTGGCGTCTGCTGAAGATACTTTTGGGCTCGGTAATCTAGAAGTACCGAGGAAAAGTCCCTCCACCGGAATGAGCAAGGCATCTTTTGATCCGAAGCTGGTCGATAGATTTCCTGCTCCTAGTTCTGATCCTGATCGAAAGTGGATAATAACGTTCGCCATTCCCGAAGATGCTAGGGTCCTTTTCGCTCCTATAGGGGTGGCCAGCTATCTTCGATGTTTGGTGACCGAAGAGGATCAGGCTGCAATGAACGAGGTGGACGTACCCTACTTTTTCAACGAGGCTCAACAAGCATTGAATAAGGTAAGCTTCTGATAAGCCTTATCTGGCGTTCACTATTTTGTATTTTAAAACTTCGACTAACTGCCATACTTTCTCTTGTACTTGTAGGCCTCGGTGCTTCATCTTGAGGCTTTTCTTCGTCAACGGGAAGAATCGGCGCGTTGCGAGCGGCTCGAAGGGGAGATGACGAACCTTCGGGCCGAACTGGATTTTGTACGGAGAGAGAATTCTGGCTTAGTCGAGCAGATGGGGCGGCAGCTCGACCAAATAACCCGACTCCGATCTGACGCAAGTGAGGTTAAAGCAGAAGCCAATGAATGGAGAAACAGGATGGATCTGTTGGCTTCGGAAAAGGAGGCCCTCCGAGCCCAAATGGTTTCACCAGAAACCCAACTGTCGGAGGCAAAAGGGAAAATCGGGGCTCTGACTAAGAGCACCGACGTGCTTCAATCCTATCTCAACATGCTTACCTAGGATCGTGATGTTTTGGTCAACAAGCTGCAGATGGAAAAATCGGAGGTTGCTGCATCCAAGGCTGAGGCCGATGAGTTGGTGGCCCAGTACAGGGCCGAGGCCGAGGCCGCTCAAGATCAATCAAAAATTTTGGTTGATTACACTAAGTGTCAAACTCGCCTATCCGTTCTCGAGGAAATACAAGCTCGGGGCTTCGATCTATCAACCGAGATCGATAATGCCAAAAGGATCGAAGCCGAAGCCAGAAAACAAGCCTTCCCGGAAGAATATGACTCCGAGAACTCGGAATGAAGTGCCTTTTTTTGTAATGAAGTCCCGAACTTTGTAAACATGCCTTGTGCATATATATATAAAAGTATTTTTCCCTTTCCTTGTTGACTTATTTTGAATCTTTTTATTATAACCAATGGTTCGTCTTGGTGAATTTTCGATTCATCGAACTCAGTTTGGACTTGGCCAATTCTGGGATATGGCTTAGTAGACTTTTCTTTCCTTCAATTAACTTAATAGGGCCTTAGCCTCGTAAAGATTCGGGGTTTGCCTCAATAGGTCTTATTTCTCTTCGAGTTTTATTAACTAGGTATGGCCTTAGCCTTTTAAGAAATTAGGGCTTGCCTTAGTAGGTCTTACTCCCCTTCGAGTTTCATTAACTCGGTACAGCCTTAGCCTTTTAGGAAATCGGGGTTTGCCTTAGTAGATCTTATTCCCCTTTGAGTTTCATTAACTCGGTACGGCCTTAGCCTTTTAAGAAATCGGGTTTGCCCTAGTAGGTCTTATTCCCCTTTGATTAAATTTGATTTTTGATGACTCCCTAAATAATGTCAGTATTTGATTGAACGAAACGCCCTTGGGCTCGGAGACAGAATATTGGTGCAAGAGAAGTTTATTCGTATTCATGTGCTTGTACAATTTGTTTAGGGGATAGATCAATCTATTTGGGTACGGTTCCTTTGACCGTTTGACCCTTACATCGATTCCTAATGATCTTTGAGAAGTTTCCGTGAATTGAAGTAGCTAAGCAGTCTTCCGATATTTGAGGTCGATCGAAGTTTAGCACCGAATATTGTTGTCTTCGATATACGACCGGTCTTCTAAGTTAGCACGTTTTCTAGTTGCCTTGTTTAAAACCTTGCCGTAAAACCCAATTTGGGACAAAACCGGTCGAAGGGAAAAAGAGTGCAATGCGTGCTTTCAGTCCTAACGTTCTGTACTCTCCGATTCGAGGTTACTTTACTTGATACCTGCGAGTGTTAGTTTGTCGATAAAAACAAGCAAAAAATGAAGAGTGAAGGATCGTACCTCAACAGTAGTAACGTTTCAAGTGATTTATGTTCCAATTGTTTGAAGAGTGAAGGATCATACCTCAGCAGTAGTATTGTTTCAAGTGATTTATGTTCCAATTATTTGGCAGCTGTTCACCATCCATTGTTCCGAGCTTGTACGATCCCTTTCCGGTGATCTTTATTATGGAATAAGGTCCTTCCCAATTCGGTCCCAATTTCCCTTTGTTCGGGTCTCGAGTATTGGGTGTGACTTTCCTGAGTACTAGATCTCCGATGTTGAAATGTCGAAGATGGGTTCTCCTGTTGTAGTATCTTTCGATCTTTTGTTTTTGGGCGGCCAATCGAACAAAGGCTGCTTCCCTTCTTTCGTCCAATAGTTCTAGGTTCGTATTTATAGCCTCGCGATTCGATTCCTCAGTTGCATAGCCGAACCTGACACTTGGTTCACCAACTTCGACCGGTATCAAAGCTTCAGCACCGTACACTAGGGAGAAGGGGGTGGCTCCGGTGCTGGTTTTCTCGGTTGTACGATATGCCCATAGGACTTCAGGCAATATCTCTTTCCATTTCCCCTTCGCGTCGGTTAACCTCTTTTTGAGATTTTGAAGTATGGTTTTGTTGGTAGATTCGACTTGTCCATTGCCGCTGGGGTGATAGGGCGTTGATAGGATCCTTTTGATCTTGCTATCTTCGAGGAACTTCGTCACTTTGCTTCTGATGAATTGTTTCCCATTGTCGCACATGATATCTGATAGCATCCCAAACCGACATATGATGTGATCCCAAATGAACTCGATCACTTCTTTTTCCCTAAGCTTCTCATATGCCTGCGCTTCAACCCATTTGGAGAAATAATCAGTCATAAAAAGAATGAATTGAGCCTTACCTGATGTGTAGGGAAGAGGGCCGATGATGTCCATTCCCCATATCATGAATGGCCATGGTGATAAGACCGAATGCAATGTTTCCCCGGGCTGATGGATCATCGGGGCATGTCTTTGACATTTGTTACATTTGCGAAAAACTCCTTCGCGTCCTTTTCCATATCGATCCAATAATAATCGGCCCTGATTATTTTTCAGATCAGGGGTTCAACACCAGAATGATTCCCGCAAGTGCCTTCGTGTATTTCTCTTAAAATGTATTCGGTGTCACCCGGTCCGAGACATATCGCGAGGGAGCCACCGAACGTCCTTCTAAATAAGGTTCCGTCATCGGATAAACAGAACCGAGCTGCCTTTGTACACAAGGTTCTTGATTCTTTTGGGTCTGAGGGGAGCTTACCGGAGCTTAGATACTCTATGTATTTGTTCCTCCAATCCCAAGTCAGACTTGTTGAATTGATTTCGGCGTGGCCTTCTTCCACTACCGACCTCATGAGCTGTACGACCTTTTCGGATTCTATCTCATCATCTTCGACCGATGATCCCAAATTGGCGAGGGCATCGGCCTCAGTGTTTTGCTCTCGAGTTATGTGTTTTAGGGTCCATTCTTT
This sequence comes from Nicotiana obtusifolia, assembly GCA_002018475.1. Classification (NCBI taxonomy): domain Eukaryota; kingdom Viridiplantae; phylum Streptophyta; class Magnoliopsida; order Solanales; family Solanaceae; genus Nicotiana; species Nicotiana obtusifolia. The sequence continues at coordinate 20,067 of MCJB01000969.1, read as the reverse complement.
AAACCCATGCAGCGTAACTTGTAGCTTGTCTAAATATCTCTACATTCATCCTTCCCTGACTTCGAAAGTTCTGTTGGCTTGATTCACCACAAAGAGGGAATCACACTTAGCTTCTATTATCTCCGCTCCCAGGCTTTTGGCTAGTTCTAAACGTGCAATCATAGCCTCATATTCTGCTTCGTTGTTAGTTAATTTTACAGTTTTGATAGACTGCCGAATTGTATTGCCGGTTGGGGGCTTTAGCACGATACCAAGCCCTAATCCCTTTGCATTCGAGGCACCATCTGTGAACAGGGTCCACACTCCCAAAGGAGTCCCCGATCTGGTAATTAGCTCTCTTTCGACCTCGGGTATTAACGATGGCACAAAATTGGCGACGAAATCTACCAACACCTGATATTTAATCGCGGTTCGGGGTCGATATTCGATATCATACCCACTCACTTCGATAGCCCATTTGGCCAATCGGCCGGAGAGCTGGGGCTTATGTATTATGTTTCTTAACGGGTAAGTCATTACGACACATATGGGACGACATTGGAAGTAAGGTTTCAGTTTCCTGGAGGCACTCAATAAAGCGAGTGCTAGTTTTTCTAAATGAGGGTATCTAGTTTCAGCCTCGCCTAAGGTTCTGCTAACGTAATAAATCGGAAAATGCGTACCTTGTTCCTCTCGAACTAGGACTCCACTTACCGCTACTTCCGAGACGACAAGGTAGAGGTACAATCGTTCGCCTGTTTTCGGTATGTGCAGCAAGGGCGGGCTAGACAGGTACCTTTTAAGTTTTTCTAACACGTGTTGGCACTCCGGTGTCCACGAGAAGTTGCTCTTCTTTTTTAATTAATTAAAAAATCGATGGCTTTTATCGTATAATCTCGAAATAAATCATCCCAAAGCAGCTATACGCCCTGTCAGTTTTTGTACAACCTTTACATTATCCACAACTGTGATGTCTTCGATAGACTTGATCTTGTCGGGGTTGATTTCTATTCCTCGATTCGAGACCATGAAACCAAGGAATTTTCCTGAGCCCACACCGAACGTGCATTTTTCTGGGTTCAGCTTCATGTTGTATTGTTTCAGCACGTCGAATGTTTCCTGCAAATGGTTCAAATAGTACTCTGCTCGCAGGGACTTAACTAACATATCATCAATATAAACCTCATCGTTTTTCCTAGTTGTTTTTCAAACATTCAGTTTACTAGGCGTTGGTAAGTGGCTCCTGTGTTTTTTAACCCGAATGGCATCACGTTGTAACAGTATGTGCCATACTTAGTGATGAAGGATGTTTTTTCTTGGTCAGCCGGGTCCACTCGTATTTGATTATATCCAGAGTAAGCATCGAGAAAGCTAAGGGTCTCATAGCCATTGGTAGCATCGATCATGCGATCGATGTTAGGTAAAGGGAAAGAATCTTTTGGGCATGCCTTATTCAGATCCTTATAATCTACACACATTCTTAGTTTATTCCTTTTTTTAGGGACTACTACTACGTTTGCTAACCATTCTGGGTATTTAACCTCCCGAGTGGACCTTATCTTTAGAAGCTTAGTTATCTCATCCTTGATGAATGCATGTTTGATCTCAGACTGAGGCCTCCTTTTTTGCTTGATCGGTCGGAACTTATGATCTAGGTTTAGCTTGTGAGTTGTTATCTCCGGTGGTATACCTGTTATATCGAGGTGGGACCAAGCGAAGCAATCTTCGTTAGTTATAAGAAATTGGATAAATTTTGTCCTGAGCTCGGAACTTAGGCCTGAGCCCAGGTATACCTTTCGTTCTGGCAAGTCTTCTCAGTGTGAGACTTGCTCGAGTTCCTCAATTGTCGATTTGGTAGCATCGGATTCATCGNGTGATGTCTTCGATAGACTTGATCTTGTCGGGGTTGATTTCTATTCCTCGATTCGAGACCATGAAACCAAGGAATTTTCCTGAGCCCACACCGAACGTGCATTTTTCTGGGTTCAGCTTCATGTTGTATTGTTTCAGCACGTCGAATGTTTCCTGCAAATGGTTCAAATAGTACTCTGCTCGCAGGGACTTAACTAACATATCATCAATATAAACCTCATCGTTTTTCCTAGTTGTTTTTCAAACATTCAGTTTACTAGGCGTTGGTAAGTGGCTCCTGTGTTTTTTAACCCGAATGGCATCACGTTGTAACAGTATGTGCCATACTTAGTGATGAAGGATGTTTTTTCCTGGTCATCCGGGTCCATTCGTATTTGGTTATAGCCAGAGTAAGCATCGAGAAAGCTAAGGGTCTCATGGCCAGCGGCAGCATCGATCATGCGATTGATGTTGGGTAAAGGGAAAGAATCTTTAGGGCATGCTTTGTTTAGATCCTTATAATCTACGCACATTCTTAATTTATTCCCCTTTTTAGGGACTACTACCGCATTTGCTAACCATTCTAGGTATTTAACCTCCCGAATGGACCCTATCTTTAAAATCTTAGCTACCGCATCCTTGATGAATGCGTGTCTGATCTCGGATTGAGGCCTCCTTTTTTGCTTGACCGGTCAGAACTTCTGATCGAGGCTTAGCTTGTGGGTTGTTATCTCCGGTGGTATACCTGTTATGTCGAGGTGGGACCAAGCGAAGGAATCCTCGTTAGTAATAAGAAATTGGATCAGTTTTGCCCTAAGCTCGGAACTTAAACCCGAGCCCAGGTATACCTTTCGATCTGGCGAGTCTTCTCGGAGTGAAACTTGCTCGAGTTCCTCGATTGTCGATTTGGTTGCATCGGACTCATCGGGACTGACGAATGACCTTGGGATTCCGTAGTTGTCATCCTCGAGATGCACCTGTTCATCTTCGTTTGCCAAAGATGATGCCTGTGATTGCTATTTGACCTTTTGCGAAGGAGCTGCTGGTATTGGTGTTACTTCTTCTACTGCGAACATCTCTTTCGCAACCGTTGCTCCCCGTAAACTGTTACAATTCCATCGGATGATTGGAATTTCAGTACTTGGTGCAGTGTCGAAGGCACTGCTCTCATGTCGTAGATCCATGGTCTCCCGAACAGGGTGTTGTACCTCATGTCTCCACCGATTACGCAGAACTTCATCTCTCGAATGGTACCGACAGTGTTTATCAGCAACGTTATTTCGCCTTTGGTCGTTTCACATGCCATGTTGAATCCATTGAGTACCCGGACTGTAGGGACAATTCGATCCGTCAGCCCGAGTTGTTCTATAACCCATGATCGGATTATGTTGGCCGAACTGCCTGGATCGACCAATACGCACTTTACTTTAATCCTGTGTACAAGCACATATATCAGTAGCGCGTCATTGTGAGGTTGCATAATCCCTTTTGCATCTTCTTCGCTGAAATGTAAGATTCCCTCCATCGCATAATCTCAAGTGCGTTTTTCTTGAGTGATGGATATCTTGGTGCACTTCAGTACCGGACCTTGAGGCGCATCTACTCCACCAATAATCATATTAATCGTGTGTTGTGGCTCTTCTAGGTTTGCTTTTTTATTTCTGTTTCCATAATGATTCTTCGCTCGATCGCTCAAAAATTCTCGAAGATGTCCGTTTTCGAACAACCTTGCCACCTCCTCTCTTAAATGTCGACAATCTTCTGTCCTGTGTCCGTGTGTACCATGATATTTGCATATGAAATTACGGTCTCTTTGAGCCAGATTCGATTGTAACAGTCGAGGCCACTAAGTGTCCTTGATGCGACCGATAGCTGATACGAGGTTAGCCGCATCAACGTTGAAGTTGTAATCCGATAACCGCGATGCTTCCCGGTGACCGGTGATTCTCTAGAAATTGCTTCTCATCATAGGTCCTTGGTTGTTACAACCATGATCATTTCTCCTTTTGTGTCTTAGGGAACCCTGCCTTGGTGGAGTGATTTTCCCATCCCCATGATATGGCTGATGCTGATCTCTATTCAGTCTCGGTCCTCGATGAATATCCCTTTGAACCCTATCATGAGTTCTGATGAGGTAAATAGATCCTGAAGGGGCTCCAAGTTGGTCATCCTCGACTCTGATCTTCGACAAGTATCGGTTATGTATATCCGCCCATATGACGGCCGGATATTCAATCAAGTTCTGCTTGAGTTGCTGTGAAGCCTTTGAACTTCGAGCGTTGAGCCCTTGGGTGAAGGCCTGAACGGCCCAATCGTCAGTGACCGGTGGCAGGTCCATCGGCTCTATCATAAAACGAGATACAAATTCTCTGTGCATCTCATTATCCTTTTGCCTGACTTTGAAAAGGTCCGACTTCCGCGTTTCCACTTTAATAGCGCCTGCATGTGCTTTTACAAAGGAATCTGCAAGCAGAACTTTTTCAAAAGAACTGACTCGATCTCGTCGTCTTCTAAGCCGTTTCCTTTTATAGCGCATGTGTATGCCGTCACATGTTCGTTTGGATCGGATGACCGGTTGTACTTGGGAATTTCCGGCATGCGAAATTTCTTGGGTATTGGTTTTGGAGCGGCGCTTGACGGAAAAGGTTTATGTACAAACTTTTTTGAATCCAAGCCTTTCAATATCGGGGGTGCTCCTAGGATTTGATCCACCCTGGAATTGTATGTTTCCACCTTGTTGTCATTAGCCTCGATCTTCTTTTCGCCAGACTCGACTTGTCTGGTTAGTTCCTCGAGCATCCTCATGATCCCGGAGTTTCGCCCTCGATCCGCCTTCGTTTGGTTCCTCTGCGATTGGTTCGTTCTCGGGAATGGTTCCCCGAGAAGGGTCGAACTCAATTTTGTTCAATATTTGGCTTCGATTTTGTAGTTGAGCAATGGCCGCTTGCTGGGCTTGAAACATGTTAAAGATCATTCTGAGGTTGATCCCGTCCCCTTCCTCGTTTTGGGGTCCCTGAGTTATTGATCGGTGTTCTCTACAAACACTGTTTGACGGATCAGTAGTTCGATCTACATCGACCGCCATTTGTGAATTAGCGTCGTCTGGAACTTCATCACCGGGCGCTACATTGTTGTTTTCACCCTGATGATCAAATTCGTTATCGACGTACAAAGGCACAGATTGTGAATGCGACATAGATGTACTGTAACCTGAAATCAAAGATACTTCACAGAGCAAGTGTAAAATAATTTGTGTGACAGAAAACTGTATCGAACGCTCACTATTATCCTTAGCCCCACGGTGGGCGCCAAAACTGTTTACCCTTGGCTTCAGATAACAATTAAATTTGTACGTGGTTTTAAGGAGACGTGATTTGGTTTGATACAAATAATGAATAATAGAGTAGAGACTAAATTCACTAAATAAATTGAGTGAGAATGCAAGTCTAGAATAGCTTGGCCTTGATTGATTTCTTTAAGATGGACAAATATGAATCAAATGAATAAAAAAGTAATAAAAGCAGACTTCTTTTCTATATATTGATAGTTGTTTTGTGAGATCCCTTTACAATTGTGCTGCCCTTTTATATAGAGAGGGGGATAATTCTTATAAAAGGTAAAAAAATCTATTTACCAGGTAAAATATCCCTTGATTTACTGATTTCAACGGTCTCGTTGATTTCCGCCGTGATATTTACGTATCACGGGATTTTCGGTCCTTCCGTTATGCAGATTTGATAATTTTACCCTAGGTTATTTTCCATGATCGACCTCGACAAACTCATCTCAGGTATCATAGCTTCGAGTTCCGATCCGATGGTGCTCGGCCTCGACCTTCGATCCTTGATGCCCCGATCCCGACCTGCCGAGCAGTAGTTATGCTTGATACCAGCCGTATAAATTTGAACTCGATTTATCCCTACACAAGCGATCCGAGTTCGACCCCATACAGCCTCGTAACCATAGTTCATGAGTCAATTTCCAAATCATCACGTCTGGCACCTCGTTCCTACAATAACAATCACCATCGCACGGCAACGCCCACGTGCTACCATATACATTGTAATCGTGTAAAATATCAATTAAAGTGATCGAGAAATGTATATTTATTACCAGATAACTGTGATAATAATCTGAAATAAAGTAAGGCATCAAATGAGATAATGAGTTTATTTAAATCAAATAAAGTAAAATAGAACAAGTTATAGAAAATGGAGTATCAGATACGTTTAGCTTAGAATCCAATAAAATAAGTAAAAATATCGTGTTTAAACAAAGTAATACACCCGTTAAATTAGCGAATTAAATATATAATTTTTTAATAGCAGAACATGATGACAATTTTCAAGTAAAGAAAACATCAAATAAGGTGATAACTATAATTTTTTCAAACCCAATTAAAGAAAAAAAATGAGATAACCATTTTAAATAGTAAAGTAGCGAGTGCAATAAGTTTTATTTTGAAAGTCACATATGTAAAACGCCATAAGAATTCTTTTATTTAGAACCGCTAAGTTACCAACAACTCAATCGAATATGAGATAATTACCCCATGCACATAAATTCACCTTGACAACCGATTTACTAAGAATAACAAAGACACAAATTGGCATGTTAAAGAAACATAACAAATCACGTAGAATGCATGACTTACACAAGGAGTCAATACCGTTCCATTACTAGAATACAAACAGTCAACCAAATACGATCAAATACAAGTGAAATGATTTAAGAAACAAAAATAATCGTTCATCTGATAAACCGTTTCAACATAAAATGTACCATGAGAATCACAATCGGGAATAACTTTACTACCAATCTGTTGCGGCGTGCAAACCCATCCCACCTATATCATATCATCCGTCCTTACTGCTCCATATCATGTCTTTCCATATCGTTTCAATACCGTTGCAGGGTTCAATTTGATCACCAGTATGAATTTAGCAAACAAACTACAACCAACTATGACGTATTACAAATTTAAACAAAATAAAGGAACTAAATAAAGAAGGTCACAAGCGGATAATATAGTTAGATGATGACTCACAAAGTCAAATAGCAAGTAATGAAGGTTCATAAATAAAGGCACAATTACAAAGAATCAATTAACAACTAAGGCACGTAACAGATAAGGCATGATTTCAACAAGTAATTGCAATTAACAATTAAATAGGTAAGAAGTAAACTTGACAATAAAAGATAGAACATGAATTAACAACTTCAATTAAATTCAAGAAAGAAGTCTAAGAGTCTAAACCATTTAAATGCCGCATATAAGCTCATGTACACACTCGTCATCTCGTATACACGTCTTTCACATAATGCAAATAGTACGATCAAGATACTGTAATGATGTGCGATTCGTAGTTTTAGTGTTGTTTGATGTGATTTGAGGCTTTGAACTAGTTCGTATGATATTTTAGGACTTGTTGGTATATTTGGTTGAGGTCTCGAGGGCATCGGGTGAATTTCGGATCACGTTCGGACTCATTTTAAACTTAGTTGGACTGCTGATATATGTGCTTCTGGTTTCTTCTTTCGCGATCGTGAGAAGAGGGACGCGATTGCATAGAGTCTTTTCTGGCAGCTGGGCACTTGTTCTATGTATTCAAAAAAAAGGTGAACGCGATTATGGAGTTTCGTGATTCTGTATTATGCGAACGTGGGTGCATGAACGCGTTCGTGAAGAAGGCAGGGGAGGTCTGAGATTTAGATGCGCTGATTCGTCGCGGTCGCGTGAGTTGGTCCGCGATCGCGTAGGTGTGAATGTTGGGTCACCGTGTTCGCGAGCTTGAGGGTGTGTTCGTGTAGTAGTATTTTTTGCCACTGAGAATTTTTTTCTTCGTGATCACATGGATTTATCTGCGATCACAATGTGTAATCACTAGGCAGCTGTGTTAAAATATCAAAATCGAGGGTTTGAACCCATTTTTCATATTTTGAGATAGAGAGTTCGGATTTGGGCGATTCTTGAAGCGATATTCATGGACTTAATTGGGGTATGTGATTCTAACTCGAATTTGGTCATTATCCATGAATCTATTATTGTTTTTACCACTTAATTAGTGTTTAGGGATGGAAAATTGGTGAAACTTCATAGGCCATAATTTGAGGATTTAGAGGTCGAGTTTAGATCGAAATTGAGTAATTTCGGTATGGTTAGAATCATTGTTGAATGGGTGTTCGAATTTTGTCAATTTTGTTGGAATCTGAGACGTGGGTCTGAGGTTTACTTTTGCTAAAGAACCTAGCTTTATCACATAGAATTAATTTCTATAGCTTGTGTTGATTGTATTAAGTTGTTTGTGACTAGATTTGAGTCGTTCATGGGCCGATTCGCGAGGCAAGGACTTGTTGATACTGAGGCTATCATTGTGCTGCATTATATGTGACATGCACATTTCAGATATAGATATAGAGATGTAACATTCCTCATATCTGTCACACATGGCGTATTTTATCCGTGTTGAACTTAAACCATTAAACTTGAAAGCATGTCTACATTGTACTGAGTACAAGCTGATTATGAGATTTCTCTGAGTTATTACTGTCATTTTTCCCGTTATATTTGTACTGTTATAATTTGATTTTAACTGTACCTATCTGAGCTTGTCACTGCTTTCAGCCCAAGGTTAGTCCTATTACTTATTGAGTACGTTGGGTCGGTTGTACTCATACTACACTTTGCACTTCGTTTGCAGATCCAGGTACTTCTAGGCACAGTGGTTGCTATATGTGGAGTAGAGGTAGCTGCCTTGGCGTCTGCAGACCTCGAATCTCTTTCTTTTTCCTTTTATTTAGCATAATTCTATATTTTCAGACAGTTGTATTAGAAGATTAGATTATGTTGATATTTAGTAGCACATGTACTCAATGACATCCGGATTTTGGGGAATGTTGTAATTGAGCCATAGTATTTCTTATCGATTGTATATGAGAGTTATTACTGTTACACCTGATTTATCTTGTTTTCAATTTAAAGATGTGTTATTAATGTGGTTGTCGGCTTGCCTAGTATTATGATAAGTGCCATCACGACATGTTGAGTTTTGGGTCGTGATAAGTTGGTATCGGAACCTGGGTTACATATGTCTCACGAGTCATGAGCAGGTTTAGTAGAGTCTTGTGGATCGGTATGGAGACGTCTGTGCTTATCTTCGAGAGGCTACCGAGCCCTTAGGAGAACTTCACTTTCTTGTATTCTTGTCGTGCGGATTTGTTGATTCCGGAAACTAAACTTCTGCTATTCTATTCTCTCACAGTTGGTGAGGACACGCAATATCGGATCTGGCAGACCACCACCAACACCACCAGCTAGGGTTGCGAGAGGCTAGGGTCGCGGTAGAGGCCGAGGTGCAGCTCGTACAATAGCTAGAGTAGCACTTGTTCATCCACTAGTTGCTCCAGCTCAAGAGCAGATACCAGATGTGGTTGAGTAGGTAGGACCAGCTCAGGCACCAGCTGTACCCATTCTAATTTCAGGCCTTCAGGGGCTCTAGCCCAGATATTGACTGTATTCACTAGCCTTGCTTATGCGGTATTAGTTCTGTCTATGCCAGCCACTTCTCAGGCCGGGGTAGGTGCTTAGAGTCCCACCGCCTGTACTCTAGAGCAGGTGGTTCGGGGACACCTGGAGTACTACCAGCCTAGCTAATTGTAGTTGCTAGCCCAGTTGGGTCCACTGATGTGTGACAAGGAGAAGAAGAGGCTAGAGCGGTTTGGGAGGCTCAGGCCTCCATCATTCAGTGGGGCTGAGTCGGAGGATGCTCAGAATTTCATAGACCGCTACCAGCTGATCCTTCATACGACGGGTATTCTGGAGACTATTAGAGTCTCATTTACTACTTTTCAAATGTTGGGGGCAGCCTTTAGATTGTGGGAGGCTTATGAGTTGGGTAGGCCAGTCGGCGCTGCACAACTTACGTGGCATGAGTTCTCCATTATTTTCTTGGAGAAATTTGTACCACATACCCGTAGGAAGGAGTTACGTAGGGATTTTGAGCAGCTATACCAGGAGGGTATGTCCGTGACCTAGTACGAGATAAGATTTTGAGAGTTGGCTCTTCACATGATCTATTTGGTTCCACAGAGAGGGAGATGATTAGGAAGTTCATTGATGGCCTCAACTATGGACTACGCTTTGTTATGACTCGAGAGATTGCATTGGGTTCTAGGTTCGACAAGGTAGTTGATATTGCTAGGCGTCTAGAACAGGTCCGTAGTCAGGAGCTTGAGGTGAGGGAGGCCAAGCAGCCTCGTGGTTCGGATGGTTTCAGTAGTGTTTCTTCTGGAGGGTAGTCCCACCACAAAAGAAGTCGTCCTTATAAGCCCGCTCGAATGGTTTGTCTAGTTCATCATGTTGCATCAGCTAGCCATGGTTCATACGTTGCCCTCCCAGCTCAGAGTTCATCTCGTGCTCCATCAGTTCAGGGTTCATCTGTGCTAGGTTCTTCTAGTAGTTTTTCTGGTTCTTAGGGTCCGACTCAATCCCCGCCACCATTGATGGATCGAAGTTGCAACGAGTGGGGGGTTTGGTCATATGAGGAGGTATTACCCTATTTCTTGGGAGGTCCAGTTCAGTAGAGTGGTCCGATTATGACTTCCGCACCAGTTACTTCACCACCCGCTCAACCAGCTCAGGGTGGGGCTCAGGCAGCTAGAGGTCGCCCTAGAGGGGGAGGCCGATCAGGTGGCAGTCAGGCCTGATGCTATGCTTTCCCTTCCAGGCTAGAGGCCTTTGCTTCAGACGCAGTGATCACACGTATTATCTTAGTATGCCACAGGGATGCTTCAATATTATTTGACCCTAGTTCCACTTATTCATATGTATCATCATATTTTGCTCGTTATTTAGATATGCCCCGTGAGTCCTTAGTCTCATGTTCATGTATCTACATTGGTGGGCAATTTTATTATTGTGGACCATGTGTACAGGTCGTGTGTGGTGACCATTGGGGAATTGGAGATGAGAGTTGACCTCTTAATGCTTAGTATTGTTCATTTTGATGTGATTTTGGGTATGGATTGGTTATCCCCATGTCATACTATTCTGGATTATCACGCTAAGACTGTGTCGTTGGCGATGCTATAGTTACCTAGGATCGAGTGGAGAGGTTCTCTAGACTATGTTCCCAGTAGGGTGCTTTCATATCTGAAGGCCCAACGTATAGTTGGGAAGCTTGTCATATTTGGCATTTTTGAGGGATGTTGGTGCCGATACTCTTACTATTGATTTTGTTCCAGTAGTGCAAGATTTTTCGCATGTGTTTCCTGTAGATCTGTTGGGCATGCCACCCAACAGGAATATTAATTTTGGTATTGACTTGGTGCCGGGCACTCATCCATTTCTATTATTCTATACCATATGGCACCAACAGAGTTGAAGGAATAGAAGGAGCAGCTTCACGAGCTTCTTGATAAGGGGTTCATTAGGCCTACTGTGTCGCCTTGGGACGCACCGGTTCTGTTTATGAAGAAGAAAGACAGTACTATGTGGATGTGCATTGACTATAGGCAGTTGAATAAAGTTACAATTAAGAACAAGTATTCTTTTCCGCACATCGATAACTTACTTGACCAGCTTCAGGGAGCTAGAGTGTTCTATTAGATTTATTTGAGGTCTGGGTATCACCAGCTGAAGATTAGAGACTCGGATATTCTAAGAACAACATTCAGGACCTGCTATGATCACTATAAGTTGCTTGTGATGTCTTTTGGGCTGATCAATGCCCCAACATTATTCCTACACCTGATGAATAGTGTATTCCAACCTTATCTTGATTCGTTAGTCATAGTGTTTATTGATGATATTCTGGTGTACTCATGTAGCCAGGAGGAGTATGCACAACATCTGAAGATTATACTACAGAGGTTGAGGGAGGAGAAGCTTTATGTCAAGTTCTCCAAGTGTGAGTTTTGGCTCAATTCTGTGGCATTCTTGGGGCACGTGGTGTTCAGTGAGGGGATCAAGGTGGATCCAAAGAAGATATAGGTGGTTTAGAGTTTTGGCCCAGACTGTCTTTAGGTACTGAGATTCAGAGTTTTCTCAGCTTGGTCGGGTATTATCGTCGCTTTGTGGAGAATTTCTGGTCCATTGCAGCGCCTTTGACTAGGTTGACCCAGAAAGGTTCTACATTCAGGTGGTCGGATGAGTGTGAGGAAAGCTTTCAGAAGCTCAAAACTGCCTTGACCACAACTCTAGTTCTAGTTTTGCCTTCAGTATCGGGTTCTTATACAGTGTATCGTGATGCTTCTCGGATTTGTATTTGCTGTGTCTTAATGCAGGAGGGTAGAGTGATTGCTTATGCTTCACGCCAGTTGAAGCCGCATGAGAAGAATTACCCTGTTCATGATTTGGAGTTGGAAACCATCGTTCATGCATTGAAGATTTGAAGGCATTATCTCTACATTATGTCTTGAGAGGTATTTACGGATCGTCAAAGTCTTTAGCACTTGTTCAAACAAAAGGATCTAAATTTGAGGCAGCGGAGATGGTTGGAGCTGCTAAAGGATTATGATATTACCATTTTGTATCATCCCAGGAAGGCCAATGTGGTGGCTGATGCTTGAGTAGAAAGGCGGTAAGTATGGGTAGCCTTGCCTTTATTCCTGTTGGTGAGAGACCGCTTGCATCAGATGTTCAGGCCTAGGCCAATCAGTTTGTGAGGTTAGATGTTTCGGAGCCTAGTCGGGTTCTATCTTGTGTGATCTCTAGGTCTTCCTTATATGATCACATCAAAGAGTGTCAGTATGATGACCCCTATTTGCTTTTCCTTAAGGAAACAGTTCAACACGGTGATGCCAAAGAGGTTTCGATTGGGGATGATAGGGTGTTGCAGATGTAGGGTCAGATTTGTGTACCCAATATGGATGGGTTATGTGAGTTGATTCTAGAGGAGGCCCACAGTCCACGGTATTCCACTCATCCGTGTGCCTCGAAGATGTATCAGGACTTGAGGCAGTACTATTGGTGGAGGAGAATGAAGAAAGATATAGTGGGGTTTGTAGCTCTCGGTGCTTAAATTGTCAGCCGGTGAAGTACGAGCACCAGAGGCCGGGTGGTTTGCTTCAGAGGCTTGAGATTCCTAAGTGTAAATGGAAGCGTATCATCATAGACTTTGTAGTTGGGCTCCCACTGATTTTAAAGAAATTTGATGCTATTTGGGTGATTGTGGACCGGTTGACAAAGTCCGCACATTTCTTTCCAGTTGGGACTACCTATTCTTCGTCGCGGCTGGCTGAGATCGATATCCATGAGATTGTTCGCTTTCACAGTGTTCCAGTGTCCATTATTTAAGATGGGCAAGTTCACATTGCAGTATTGGAGAGCAGCGCAGCGAGAGTTAGGCACACGGGTTCAGTTGAGTACAACATTACACCCTCAGATGGACGGACAGTCCGAGCGCACCATTTAGATGTTGATGGATATGCTACGCCCTTGTGTCATGGATTTCGGGGGTTCATGGAATCAGTTTTTTCCACTTGTAGAGTTTGCCTACAACAACAGCTACCAATCGAGTATTCAGATGGCTCCTTATGAGGCTTTGTATGGGAGACAGTGTCGGTCTCCATTTGGTTGGTTTGAGCATGGTGAGGCTAGGGTGTTGGGTACTGACTTAGTTCACGATGCTTTGGACAAGGTTAAGTTGATTCAGGATCGGCTTCGCATATCACAGTCTAGACAGAAGAGTTACGCCGATCGGAGAGTTCGTGATGTTGCTTACATGGTGGGTGAGAAGGTGTTGCTCAGAGCTCAGCCCATGAAAGGTGTTGTGAGGTTCAAGAAGAAGGGCAAGTTGAGCCCTCGGTATATTGGCCCTTTTGAGCTGCTTGAAAGGATTGGAGAGGTGGCTTACAAGCTTGCATTTCCACCTAGTCTATCGAGTGTTCATCCAGTGTTTCATGTTTCAATGCTCCAGAAGTATTTCGGCGATCCGTCTCATGTTTTAGACTTTAGCACGGTTCGGTTAGATGGTGATTTGACTTATGATGTGGAGCCGGTGGCCATTTCGGATCTGCAGGTCCGAAAGTTGAGTTAAAAGAATATAGCTTCAGTGAAGGTGCATTGTAGAGGTCAGCCAGTCAAAAAAGCTACTTGGGGGACCGAGAGGGAGGCGCGGAGTAGAGATCCACACTTATTTGAGACTCCAGGTATGATTCTAGACCCGTTCGAGGACGAACTTTGTTTAAGAGTGGGAGAATGTAACGACCCTGCCGGTAATTTTGAGTATTATAGCGGTGTTCCCCCATTTATTTCTTATTCTTTGTTTCTTTGTTGTTATGTGACTTGTCGGGGTGGTTGGTTTGGTTATGGGGATACTTCGTAATAAATTGGGATACTTAGTCTCAAGGTTGGAAGCCACAGTTGAAAGAGTTGACCGGATGTTGACTTATGTGCAATTGACTCCGGAATAGAGTTTTGATGATTCTGATGGCTTCCTATGGTGATTTTGGACTTAGGAGTGTGTCCGGATATTGATTTGGAGGTCTGTAGATGATTTCGTCTGGAATTGGCAAAAGTTAAAAAAGTTGAAGTTTGAAGAGTTTAGAAGTTTGACCGAGAGTTGACTTTGTTGTTACCGTATCCGGATTTTGGTTCTGAAAGTTGGAATAGGTCCGTTGTGTCATTTATAACCTCTGTGAAAAATTTGAGGTTAATTGGAGTTGGTTTGGTATGTTTCAGCATTAGTTTTGGAAGTTAGAAGTTCATAAGTTCTTTGGGCTTGAATCGATATGCGATTTGTGGTTTTAGTGTTGTTTGATATGATTTGAGGCTTCGATCAAGTTCGTATGATGTTTCAAGACTTGTTGGTATGTTTGGTTCAGGTCCGGGGACCTTGGGTGGACTTCGAATCAAGTTCGGAATCATTTTGGACTTAGTTTGATTGCTGATATCTGTGCTTCTAGCATTTGCCGTATGGTGGACGCAATCATGGAGTTCTGTGATTCTGGATTACGCGAACAGGAGTCCATGAACGCCTTCGCGAAGAAGGTAGGCAAGGTTTGGAATTCAGATGTGCTGATTATTCGCGGTCGCATGAGTTGGTCCGCGATCGCATAGGTGTGAAAGTTGGGTCACCGCATTCGCGAGCTTGAGGGTGCGTTCGCATATTAGTAATTTTGCCCACTAAGGATTTTGTTCTTCGCGATCGCAGGTACTGTATAATGCTGAGTGATTGAGTGTGATGAGTGACAGTTGAGCCAGTCAGATTGAGTATTCTGAGAGTGTGAGTGCGTAAGGTTATTATTGTGCTGCATTACATGTGACATGCATTCTTGGCATATAGATATAGAGATGTAACATTCCTCATATCAGTCACACTTGGCGTATTTTATCTGTGTTGAACTTAAACCGTTAAACTTGAAAGCATGTCTACATTGTACTGAGTACAAGCTAATTATGAGATTTCTCTGATTTATTACTATCATTTTTCTTGTAATATCTATATTGTTATAGTCTGGATTTAGACTATACCTATTTCAGCTTGTCACTACTTTCAACCCAAGGTTAGTCTTGTTACTTATTGAGTACATTGGGTCGGTTGTACTCATACTATACTCAGCACTTCGTGTTCAGATCCAGGTACTTCTAGGCACGGTGGTTGCTAGATTTGGAGTACTTCCGGCTTGGAGACTTTTAAGGTAGCTGCCTTGGCTTCCCTGGAACTCGGCTCTCCTTCTCTTTCCTTTTATATAGCACTGTTCCATCTTTCCAAACAGTTGTATTAGAAGGTTTGACTCTGTTGATATTTAGCAGCTAATGTACTCTGTGACACCTGGATTTTGGGGAATTTTATATTTGAGTCATTATATTTCTGATTGACTGTTTATAAGTGTTATTACTCTTAAACCTTTTTCATTTTGTTTTCAATCTAAAGATGTGTAGTTATTTGTGGTTGTCGGCTTGCCTAGTACCGTGATAGGCGCCATCACGATATGTTGAGTTTTGGGTCGTGACAGTTACTTGCTACAATTAGGCCAAATCAATTCTCAAAATAGCTTTTCCCTTCAAAATTCACCTCCGCTCGGCTTCAATCTAGCCAAAAATGACTTAACAATATCAAATAATGCAAGGAAAACCAATTCCAATTAATAAAGCTATGATCTTAATACAATTTCCCAAAAGTCAACAAAAGTCAACCTCGAGCCCTCCCGGTCATATCCCGAGTGGATGGGTAGGTCTCGCATGAGTGCATATATGTGTTTGGTTTTCAAATTTGAGTCCAAATCGACTCTCAAATCTCAAATTTTTATTTTTCTAAACATAGACACAAATCCCTAAAATTTCTCTTACATTCTCATGAATTTGATGTTAAATCTTGTATATAATCATGAAATAAAATTAAAAATTGATTAAAATCACTTACCCAATAGTTTGGTATGAAAATCTCTCCACAAAATCGCCTCCTACCAAGTCTAGGATTCAAAATATGGTAAAATGATGCTAAAGTCTCGAAATACTCAGCTATAAACAAGTTGCAGATGTCGTATTTGCAACCTGGGAGTCGAAAATGCGGACCCCACAATTGCAGAAACTTGATTGCAAAATCGACCACTGACCAGCTATGTTGATGTCACAAATGCAACATAAGAGCTAGCAAATGCGAAGCTGGGCACCTCGCAAAAGCGACAGGAAGGTCACAAATGCGGAAAAATACCATGCCAGGGTGCCATCGCAAATGCGATCAACTTCTTCCCGAATGTGAACTCAACAGTGTCACCCAACCTCGCAAATACGTAACCCTCCTTGCAAATGCAAGGTTCGCAAATGCGAACAAAATCTCGCATTTGCGAGACCTGAAGCACCAGACCAAAACCATCAAAACCGAAACTCTTCCAAACACTCCGAAATGTGTTCGAAATCCACTTGAGCCCTCGGGGCTGCATATCAAAAATCCACACTAGTGCATAAACATCATACGAGCTTTCTCGCACGATCAAAACACCAAAATAACATCTAGAACCACGAATTGCACACCAAAACACATGAAAATCACTAAAACCCTACTCGTTTCTCTAAGACCGCCGCCCTAAAAACCTCTCATCCTCTCCTTCTCTCTGATAGAAAAACTAGTCGCCTCAATAAAATCCCCGTCCTAATCCGATATTACATGGAAAATCTTCCATGTTTCCTTTCTTTTTTTGCACACACGGAGATTCTTACCATCTCCTCAATGTTACAGTGTTTGGTACTCAGTTATTTATGGAAGTTAAATCAGTGGTTGTTTGTTCAACTCCAATTCTGTATTATCTTGATGTTCTTGACTTAATACATTCACTATCAGGCTATATGGGTCTAATTTTAGTAAGATCTTTGATTATTTTTTGTACTCCGTCTTGAACTAGGGTTTGCCCGATTTTTCTCCTAAATTGATTCCAAATCGATTTTGCATGCTTTTCTTTCCTTATTTGTGTTTGATTGATTGTTATTCTCTCACACTTACTCGTCCTATACTATTCTAAAACTTGAGCTCTTGGCCAGCTGTAAGCCAAGGCCACCGGAATTCAAGTATTGGACCTTTCTCAGTGTAAGCACTGCCCGGGGTTCATCTGAAACCCTTGGGAACTCTGACGCACTGAGATTTTGGGTTCCACTGCTCTCTCTTGCTTTTGACGATTGAAGTACTACTGATATTGTTCTACTTGTTTACTTATTCACCAATTGGTAACTGGTAAATTCTTTGGCCTTCACAGTTTCATCCTTTTGTTTATGTTCATGCTCTGTATACTCATGCCTCTGGAACTTTTATGAATCAATGTGTTACCATGCCATCCCTGTTTACAACCTTATTCGCTCTGAAGTTATTTTGTGGCTCTGAACTTTTCTAGAACTTGAACTTACCTAAATTCTAACCGTGATTATGGTTTTCTTAAGCATGTTTAGCCTAATATTCTGTGTGTTTCTAAGTACTTGTACCTATTGCTTGCTTTGTGCCCATCTCCCTATCTTATTTAAGATTCTTGTGAGGAACTAGGTCGTTGCCTAAAATGTGTTCGAATGCATTGCTTCTGTTAGGTCATTGATGTGTAACCTTTTAACTTTCTTACACTTAATGATCATGTAATTTCTGAATGTCAGTACTGCCTGAACTTCTAAAGCAACTATAACATGTTTTCTTGTTATCTATTACCCTAATGTATGCTCTTTGACCTACTCAATTTTGTGTTCTTAAGTATTGCCTATGACTTCCTAGGGTGAATTTCAATGTTTAGCCTCTTCCGACATACGATCAACTAGTATTAGGCCAGATGATTACCTATCCTGCTAAACCTATAGTTGATATTTTCATCTACCATGAACCCTCGTATTGTTTTGAACCATTGTGCTATGACCAATACCAAATGTGTTAACTAAGTGATATGTTTGCTGACCATTGTAAACCATGCATACTAGCATGTTGTTATGCTTTTTGTAACCAAATTCTCATTAGGCTCTCATGTTAAAATGATGGTGCTTTGTTTGAAATCCTACTTGAAGTAGTCTGC
Organism: Nicotiana obtusifolia; assembly: GCA_002018475.1. NCBI lineage: Eukaryota > Viridiplantae > Streptophyta > Magnoliopsida > Solanales > Solanaceae > Nicotiana > Nicotiana obtusifolia. The sequence continues at coordinate 1,752 of MCJB01000969.1, read as the reverse complement.
TATCCTATGAAGACTTTTCCTGTTACCTTAACTTTGTTTTTTGAGAATATAAGCATATGTGTACCTTGTGAATGCCTCATGTGATCTTATCTATATGCCTTGGTGAGAATTGATGTTAGTTGTAGCTTAAAGAATTAAGTGAGTGGGCTTCAGAGTTTGCTTATTTAATTTAGTGAGCAGTTGTTTGGTTAAGTTGTTCATCTACCACTGCTGGGTAAGCGAGTCCTCCATTTTTGCCCTGTATGGGTCCATGCATGAGTTTGAACCTTGCAATTGGCATGTTGTAATACTTGAGTTGAGTTTGGGACTGGGTCTGCTACTGGTGTGAAGATTGAGCTTTTTGAAGGCCCAAGCAGTGCTGGGCTATCTCCTCTTGGGCTTGCATTAATTGTGGGACTTGTAATTATTTGAACAATGTAATATTTGAGCTTATTTTCCTTATTTCTGGGCCTGTAATAATTTGTAAACAACAGTTGGGGTGGGGAACATGTATATTCTATTTCTGCATAAAGGCGTAGAAAACATGCCTATAGGGTCTAAATGCTTTAGTTGCCTTCTTGTTTGACATGCTCTATTTCAATACTCTGATAGAAAGCATGCCTATAGGAACCTGAGCACTTCACTTGCTCAACATGAACCACTTCTATAGGCTATTAGATAGAATGCCTATAGAATTTAAACATCATTGTTTATTTTCTGAACCTGCACTATTGCTATGTGATTGTTAGATATCATGCCTATAGGATCACATTAAGTAATTAAGACTTGCTTCCATTGATACCCATCTAGATACCATGTCTATAAGGCCTTAATGTTATAACCCATATTTGTACGTGTTAGATTACACCGTAAGATAGTCTACCTTGGTTCGAGAAGAGAATTACCTTTGAGACAATAAGAGTTTAGTCCTATTGGTCCTAAACGATGCAAAGGTGTATAAGGGTGGTTAACAAGTATTAGAGGATAAACGAGTTAAGGATGTTGTAACTCGCGTTTTTGGGAAAAATCGAGAGGGGGTTAACATCACCAAGAGATCATGTTTTAAGTTATTTGGATGATATGATATCCGTTTTATAAGTCTTGAAGTCAGAAGAGTTATGAAACAAAAGTCGACAAAAGTTGTCGCAACTTAGGTTTACAATTTTACTTAAACGTTAGGTCAAATGTTTCTGCGATTTTCTCCCAATTTACAAGGAATTACGGGGTGATCTACCTACCAAATTAAAGGTCTATGAGTCTAGTTTCCAATTATTCAAACCATTTGTCAATACGATCTCGGAGTATTGAGATAATTGCATTTCCGTAGAACTGCGCAGGCTGGTAGGTGACAAGTAGGTGCATCACCTACTTGCCAAAATTAAGGGCTAAAATTTAAAAGCCCCAAGTCGGTCAAGAGAGGGCTTTTAAAAGCTTCTAAAGCCAGATAATTCACTATTATTTCACAGCCTCAAAAACGAAAAGAACCCCTGCAATCCCTCCCCAAAATAATCCCAAACAAACCCTAATCGATTTTTCCCTCTTTCAAGTTCTAGTTGAAGGTAAACCCTAGAGTTTGAGGAACCAAAGCAAGGGATGAGTTATCTAACAAGCAAGGTGAGTTTACTGATCTATTTAATACATTTTTTCTACTGTTAATTCTTGGTAAGTCATTCTATGTGTGTAAGAACTCACGGGACGGTGATCGGAAGCCGTGAGTTCGAGTTATTCACTTGTAGCGAACTGTTTTGTGAACTGTTTTGTGTTGCTGTAAAG
>MCJB01000968.1:4242-16806 GCA_002018475.1 Nicotiana obtusifolia | reverse complement strand
ATCACACATGAGTTCAAAAGGGACACTCTAATTTGGAGCAGTGATGATGGGAGTAGCTGCCTACTTGAACTTCAGAAATTCAAAAGTTGTCATGCAATCATCATTGTAAATTAAACTTAGCATCCTTCTCAAGAAGCTTGCACAATGGGTTCACCACCTTAGAGAAATCTTTGATGAAACGCCCGTAAAACCCCGCGTGGCCTAAGAAACTCCGTACACCCTTCACCGAAGTTGAAGGTGGAAGTTAATAAATCACCTCAATTTTTGCCTTGTCAACTTCAATTCCATTCTTTTATATTTTGTGGCCAAGGACAATGCCTCCTCGACTATGAAATGGCATTTCTCCCAATTAAGCACCAAATTTGTTTCTTCACATCTAGCCAACACTTTATCCAAATTTTCAAGACAATCATCAAAAGAATCTCCAACCACCGAGAAGTCATTCTTGAAAACTTCAAGATAGTCCTCCACCATGTCCGTGAAGATAGCCATCATACACCTTTAAAAAGTCGCTAGTGCATTGCACAAACCGAATGGCATCTGCTTGAAGGCGAAAGTACCATAGGGACATGTAAAGGTTGTTTTCTCTTGATCTTCCAAAGCAATAAGAATTTGGTTGTAGCCCGACCCATCAAGAAAGCAATAGAAAGCACGGCCAGCCAATCTATCAAGCATTTGATCTAAGAAAGGAAGTGAAAAGTGATCCTTACTTGTGACTTTGTTGAGCTTGCAATAGTCCATACACACCCTCCATCCGGTCACCATTCTTGTAGAAATCAACTCATTTTTATCATTGGTGACCACCGCCATGCCCCCCTTTTGTAGGACATATTGAACCCGAGAAGTCCATGAACTATTGGAGATGGGGTAGACAACCCCGGCATCCAACCACTTGATAATCTCCTTCTTGACAACTTCTTGCATAGCCTCATTGAGTCTCCTTTGATGTTCAATAGATGTTTTGAAGCCATCCTTCAACTTGATCTTATGCATGCAAAAGGTGGGGCTTATCCCCCGAATATCCGCCAATGTCAACCCAATAGCCTTCTTCCTCTTTTATGGAATCTACCTGCACGTTAGTCAAACAAGAGGAAAGAATAACCCGTAAAGTAGAACAAGGACCAAATAATTCATACCGAAGATATGGAGGCAATGGCTTCAACTCCAAGGTATGAGGCTCTTCAATAGAAGGCTTTGTACGAGAAGTTGTCCTATTGTCAAGATACAAGGATAATTTACGGGGTGCATAGTTGTACGACCTCATTCCTTGCAAAGAGTTCACACCTTCCATGAATCCATCAATCTTGTCATCATCAAAGTTGAGAAAGACAGCCTCCAACATATCACTAACATTGATTGTAGCACTTGTGACATCAACAATAACATCGGTCACCAAGTCCACAAAAGAGCACACCTCATTGCTATTTGGTCGCCGCATGACTTACACACATGGAAAACCACATTTCATCACCAACTCGGAATGTAAGTTCTCCAGATTCAACATCACAAAGAGCCTTCCCCGTAGCAAGAAAAGGTCTTCCAAGAATAATCGGCACCTCATAATCAACTTCACAATCTAGAATGATGAAATCCGCCGGAAGAATGAATTTATCAACACGAACCAAGACATCTTCAATCACTCCCAAGGGTCTCTTCATAGTACGATCGACTATTTGCAATCTCATAGAGATGGGTCTTGGTTTCCCAATCCCTAAAGTCTTGAAAAACGAATTGGGCATCAAATTGATACTTGCCCCAAGATCACAAAGAGCTTTAGCAAATTCGACACTTCCAATTGTACAAATCATGAAAGCACTGGGACCCTCCAACTTAGGAACCATTGAATGCAAAATTGCACTAACTTGATGAGTGACTTTGATCATTTAAAAATTCATTGACCGCTTCTTTGTCACGGGATCCTTCATGAACTTTGCATAACCTGGAATTTGCTCCAAAGCTTCAACTAATGGCACATTGATTGAGAGACTCTTCATCATTTGAATAAACTTCTTGAATTGGTTTTCACCATTTTGCTTGGCAAGTCTTTGAGGGTATGGAGGTGGAGGCTTAGACAATGGTGCCTTAGCCTTTTGCACTACCGGCTCCGGTATGTCAATAAAATGATCCCTAGATGGGTTTACCTCCTCTTGAGTCTCTTCCGCACTATCATCAATATCAATCCACACTTCATCATAAGGTTGCACCTCATTGCTCGGGATCCCTTCTACTTGCACCACTTGCTTATCATCCACAAGTTGCGTTTGACTTGAGGTAAGTGCATTCCCACCTCTTCCACTTCTTGTAGTAACGGCCATTGCATGCCTCGTGTTGTTTCCACCCTTTGGGTTTACTACCGTGTCACTTGGTAGTGTCCCCTTAGTACGAGAATTTAGAGCTTGAGAGATTTGCCCCATTTGAACTTCTAAGTTGCGGATTGATGTGGTGTGTGAGGCAAGTTGGGCATCCGGATCGGCATTCTTTTCCATCATTTGCTTGTACATATTTTAAATATGCCCCATCTCGTTGTTTGAAGAACTTGAACCATGGGAAGGACAAGGAGGCGGGTTGTTTCGTTGTTGATACATTGAGGGCCTTTAAAAGCCCGACTCCCCGTTGCCTTGATTGTTGTTCCATCCTCCTCAATTGTCCCCCCCCCCCTCCAATTTCCTTGATTATTTCCACTCCAATTTCCTTGATTGTTGTTGTTATGCTAATTTCGTTGATTGTTTCCACCACCCCAATTTCCTTGGTTGTTAGAATTACAATTGCCTTGATTGTTTTGAGGTCGCCATTGCTGTTGGTTTGGGCCTTGGAAGTTGTTTCTTTGCCCTTGAAAGTTGTTTACATATTTCACCTCCTTTTCTTGTTCATTATAAGAATCATCTTGATCAAAACCACTATCTTCTTGCACATAATTCTCCGCTTGATTTTGCACTTATGGACCTTTAGTCCTCCTCTTATTCACCATCATGTTCATTCCCTCCATGGCATTGACTTGCTTGGGATTTTGCACTTTTAGTTGGGCCTTTGCTAGTTGCGTCATGGTGGTTGTCAACTCGGCAATGGCTTGCCCATGGTCTTGCAATTCTTGTGAAGGTGAATCATGTTTGCGTCACCTTGTGGAACATTGGCCCGGGATTCCCAAGCCGATGACGTTTCCGCAATCTCATCCAAAATCTCACACGCCTCCGCATAAGACGTAGTCATGAAATTCTCACTGGCAAGTTGATTCACTACACATTGGTTGGTTGTGTTAATCCCACGATAGAAAGTTTATTGAATCATATTCTCCGTCATATCGTTGTTAGGACATTCCTTAACCATTGTTCTATAACGTTCCCATATCTCATATAGTGGTTCATCTGGCTCTTGCTTGAATGCCAAAATCTCATGTCAAAGTGTAGCCATGTGCCCCGGAGAGAAGAACTTAAAAATAAACTTTTCAGCCAACTCATCCCAAATGTGAATGGAATGGTTCGACAATCATTCCAACCAATAAATATTTTTCCCATAAAGAGAAGGAAAAAAGCCTTAGCCTCAATGCATCCTCGGAGTCATTTGTTTGATTGCTCCCCGAACAAGTGTCCATAAACCCCTTCAAATGTTTTTACACATTTTGAGTTGGAGCACCAATAAAGAAACCCCGTTGCTCAAGCAAAGTAAGAATCACATTGGTGATTTGAAAGTTGTCTGCCCTAATACTGGGAGGGACTATTGCACTTGCATATCCTTCATTGGGTAATATCCAGTATGGGCCGCCCGTGGTGGAGATGGGGATGGAGCAAGGACATTGTCATGAAGCACTCGGCCTCTTCTATTGGCTTGAGGTTCAAGAGGAACCTCATCAACTTTCTCATCCTCGATGGCCACATCCTCCAAAGGTAAATTTCCGAGCTCATTGTTCACCATGGTTGTACCTATGATTTCTCAAACAAGTTAGTAACAAGGACGGAAAAGAAGATATTCCAAAAACACACTCAAATATATAGCAAACACCATTTTAACTCCCCGGCAACGGCGCTAAAAATTGATGACGTCCACAACACACCTCTATAGGAGATATGATATGGTCGTATACAATAATAATTACCCAACTATGAGTTGGGGTCGAATCCACTGAGAGTTATGAGAGGCGTTAGGAGTATATATTTGAAGCAAGTAAATGGGTTATCTAAGATTGCACTTCCACAACAAGGTTTTGTTTTCCATTTCTATTGTTACTCTAATGGATGCAAGCTAAAGAAATTGATTATAGATAAATGTTTTGAGGTTTTTCCAATTGGGTTAAAGTCCTACGGCTATGACCATCACCTAGGTGTTTGCCTAATGGGGTAAAGATGTTTATACTTATTTTATTTATTGGGGTGTATTATAGCTCTCAACTCCATGTTATCCACTCAATACCTCTCAGCCAAAGAGTGATTTTGCCCAATTTGGCTTTCTCAAGTCCAAATGGGTATCAATCAAAACAGTTGATAAGAATTCAAGTCGAGTTCTTACTATCTCTAGTTTGAACTCTTTAATTAAGTTTATCAATCTCTCAATTAACCCAATTCCTTGTTAGTTAAGTTATCCTAGACTATGTCCCTCTTTCTCAAGTAGAGACTAAGTCAAACAGTTATGAATCAGTGTTTGCAACCATTAATTCTATAATTAAAGCATGAACTAAACTAAATAATCAAAACTCAATCATAAACAAGCATAAAATTAATCACTCATAAGGTTTACACACTAGGGTTGGGTCACAACCCTAGTGAAAATCTAGCTACTCATAATGGGATTTGAAGAAAATAAAGATGAAAAGCTAATTAAACTCATAATGGAAGATTAAAATGATAAAATCTAATGTTAAAATACTCAAACAAGCTAAAACTTCCTAAAATAGCAAAGAGAAACGGCTACAACAGCTTTTTATGTTCAAAACTTGACCTAATTTTGTGAAACTCGTCTATTTATACAGGACCAAAAATCGCGGACAAAAATGCCCCTCGGGAGGTTCTGCGGCTGCACAATTCCATGTGCGGTCCGCAAATTTCTTCAGTTGGCAGGAAGGTGAGTTCTGCGGCAGCATATTTTTGGACTGCAGCCGCACAATTCTTGTGTGCTCCACACTTCACGAAGGCTCAAACAAACGCAAAAAGGTGCTAATAAGTAGTCAAAATTCCCGTTTATCAGTTCTGGCGATGAATCGGGCTCCGGTGAAGATCAGGCGTGAATGCCTTAGAATTTTTTTTCGTTTTTGTGTTGTGTACATATTTTTGCTTATTTCGAGGCCGTTTTTGTTGGGCCTTCGTAAAGATATTCCAGAATATATAAAATTTCCCCTTTCGGCAATTTCAAGTCTCTACTTTTTTAGCATCTTTTCATAATTTCTACTCTTGAAAATACTTCTAATGACTTAGCATAGAATCAAACGTAGTAATAAGTCATTTGTTCTTCGGACGTTCGAACAGAACCTGACCTCGATGCAATTTTTATTTACTCAAATCTTCGAAAAGTCGGAGTGACCGGAAGTTTTTCCAAGATGCTTAAGTGTTCTTGGATGATGCTTTTGCCGAGGGTAACCTTTTGGCAGGTTTTGAATTTTTATTAAAGGCCTTACGTTTTGATTACGGGCTTCGAAAGTCTCCGAGCCATTTTTTAGGGCGGTCGTAGCCTTTTAGGCACAACTAATAGGTTTTGTGCCTCCGGGATTTAATAGCCCAAGTTACCCAAACTTATTTCGGACGACAGTCCCCGAGTAGGGTTAGCCCTTGGGCTCGGATAGGGGTAGCCCTTGGGCTTAATAGTCCTCGGATAGGGATAGCCCTTAGCTCGATGCTTTAAGAGGCAAAAATATGTAATAGCAAGGTGGAAACTTTCTTTCATTTCTGTGTGTAAAGTACATGATAGAGAGCGTGTAAAAACTTATGTTATGGCTAAGGTGGCCTACGCGGCCATGATTCACTTGACCATTTGGACCATACAATAAATCCTAACCATCGAGCCTAGGCTATTCAAGTATAAAGTTTCCTTCTTTCCTTGCTAAGAATCTTAACCCGAGGGTGATGGCCCGCAGTATTCGAGGTTGATCTTGAGAGGGCTCGAATGCTGTTGATGCGCCCATTGACTCTAATTTAAAACCAGTCTTCGAATCTAAGTTAGCACGATTTACTGTTGCCTCGTTAAAAACCGTGCCAGAAAACCCGTTTGGGACAAAACCCGTTCAAGGGAAAGAGAGTGCAACGTGTGCTTTCAGACCTAATAGTCACATTCTCCTTTAGTTGTTGCCTGGAAGTGTCAGTCCGATTCATAATATTATAAAAAGGTAAATTGGATCATACCTTAGCAGTAGTACCGCTCTAAGTGCGTTACGTTCCAATTGTTCGGTAGTTGTGCACTGTTTCCTGCTTCGAGTTTGTATGAGCCGTTACCGGTAATCCCGATGACTCGATATGGTCCCTCCCAATTCATCCCTAGCTTCCCCTTGTTCGGGTTTTGGGTGTGCAGTGTTACATTTCTTAACACCATATCCCCGATCTTAAAGTGTCGGAGGTTGGATCGTCGGTTGTAATACCATTCTATCCGCTATTTCTGGGCGGCCAACCGGACTAGGGCAGCCTCACGTCTTTCGTCCAATAGTCCAGGCTTGTGCTCATGGACTCACCATTTGATTCCTCGGTTGCATATCGAAACCTGAGGCTTGGTTCTCCCGCTTCGACCGATATTAGTGCTTCGGCACCGTAGACCAATGAAAGCGGAGTGGCTCCGGTACTAGATTTCGCGGTTGTACGGTATGCCCAAAAGACTTCGGACAGAATTTTGGATAGAATCTCATTCCATTTCCCTTTAGCATCGGTCAATCTCTTCTTCAGCTTTTGAAGTATGGTCTTGTTTGTTGATTACGCCTGTCTGTTCCCACTAGGGTGATAGGGTGTCGACAAGATCTTTTTGATTTTGTGATCTTCGAAAAATTTGCTTACCTTGCTGCCAATGAACTGCTTCCCGTTATCACACACTATCTCGGTCGGTATCCCGCACCGACATATTATGTGGTCCCAAATTAAGTCAATGACTTCTTTTTCCCGGACCTCCTCGAATGCTTGAGCTTCGACCCATTTAGAGAAATAATCGGTCATGAACAGTATGAATTGAGTCTTACCAGGTGCCCACGGCAGGGGACTGACAATGTCCATTCCCTACTTCATGAACGACCAAGGTGACAAGACCAAATATAGTAGCTCTCCGGGTTGATGGATCATAGATGTATGTCTCTGAGAGCCGTCACATCTTCGTACAAAGTCCTTTGCATCTTTCTCCATGTCGATCTAGTTATAGCCGGTCCTGATTATCTTCCGAACCAAAGATTCTGCCCCTGAATGATTTTCGCAGGTGCCTTTGTGAACTTCCCTCAAGACATATTTGGTATCACCCAGCCCCAAGCATATGGCGAGCGGGCAATCGAATTTTATTTTAAATAGAGTACCTTCGGACAGGTTGAACCTAGCAGCCTTCATGCGTAGAGCTCTCGATTCTTTAGGATCCGAGGGCAACTTCCCAGTCTTCAAGTAGTCTATGTACTTGTTGAACCAATCACAAGTTAAACTTGTTGAATTTATTTCGGCATGGCCTTCTTCCACGATCGATTTCATGAGTTATACGACCGTTCCCGAGCTGAATTCATCGTCATCAGCCGATGACCCCAAGTTAGCCAGAGCGTCAGCCTCGCTATTTTGATCTCGGGGTACGTGCTATAGGGTCCATTCCTTGAATTAATGTAGCGTTACCTGCAATTTGTCTTAGTACCTTCGCATTCCTTCCTCTTTTACTTCGAACGTCCCATTGACTTGATTTACCATAAGGAGGGAATCGCACTTAGCTTCGACCACCTCGGCCCCAAGGCTTTTAGCCAACTCGAGACCTGCTATCATGGCCTCATACTCGGCCTCATTGTTAGTCAATTTCACAATTCTAATAGACTGCCTAACTACGTTACCCGTAGGCGGCTTTAACACGATGCTGAGTCCGCATCACTTTGCGTTCGAGGCACCATCAGTAAAGAGGGTCCAGATTCCCCAGGAAGTCCCTGAGGTTAACAACAATTCCTTTTTTTACTTCGGGTATTATGGCCAGCGTAAAGTCAGCCATGAAGTATGCCAAAATTTGTTATTTGATGGCGGTTCGGGATTGGTATTCGATATCGTACCCACTAATTTTCACGGCCCATTTGGCCAAACTACCCGAGAGCTCGGGTTTGTGCATAATGTTCCTTAGTGGTAAGAAGTCACAACACATACGGGGTGGCATTGAAAATATGATTTTAGCTTTCTAGAGGCGCTTAACAAAGAGAGCGCCAATTTTTTCAGGTGAGGATACCTTGTTTCGGCCTCGCCCAGAGCTCTACTAAAATAGTAAATGGGAAATTACGTACCTTCCTCCTCCCGAACTAGGACCCCACTTACCGCTACCTCGGATACGGCCAAGTACAAGTACAACTGCTCATCCGTCTTCGGAGTATGGAGCAAGGGTGGACTCGAAAGGTGCCATTTGAGTTCTTCCAAAGCTTGTTGGCATTCCGAGGTCCAAGAAAAGTTATTCTTCTTCTTTAATAATGAGAAGAACCGACGGCTCTTATCGGAAGACCTAGATATGAACCGGCTCAGGGCGGCTACGCGCCCGGTTAGCCTCTAAACGGCTTTGACACTGTCCACCATGGTGATGTCTTCTATAGCTTTGATTTTATCAGGATTGATCTGAATCCCTCGGTTGGACACCATGAAACCAAGGAATTTCCCGGATCCGACTCCGAATGTGCATTTCTCCGGGTTCAGCTTCATATTGTATCTCTTCAGTATGTCAAAGGTTTCCTGCAAATGTTTCAAATGGTCCTATGGTCGCAGGGACTTAACTAACATGTCGTCAATATAAACTTCCATTGATTTTTCTATTTGTTCTTCGAACATCCGGTTTCCTAGGCGTTGATAAGTGGCACTGGAATCCTTTAGTGCGAACAACATTTCATTATAACAATAGGTGTCGAATTTAGTGATAAAGGAAGTTTTTTCTTGATAACCCAGGTCTATCTAGATTTGGTTGTACCCGAAATAAGCATCGATAAAGTTGAGTAGCTCGTGCCCGGCCATCACATCGATCATGTGATCGATGTTAGGCAAAGGAAAAGAGTCCTGGGGGCACGCCTTGTTCAAGTCTTTGTAATCTATGCACATTCTTAGTTTATTTCCCTTTTTTGGGCACTACCACTATGTTAGCTAACCAATATGGGTAATTAACCTCCCCAATGGAATCTATTTTAAGGAGTTTGGATACCTCGTCTTTGATGAATGTGTGCTTGACTTTGGATTGAGGCCTCCTCATCTTTTTAACCGGGTGAAACTTGGGATCCAAGCTCAGCTTATCAGTGGTTATTTCGAGCGGGATCCCTGTCATATCAAGATGGGAACAAACGAAACAATCTATGTTAGATATAAGGAGTTTAATGAGTTTTTCCTGAAGTCGGGAATTAACCCCCTGCCCAGGTATACCTTCCGATCGGTCAAGTGTTAGATCAATATGACTTACTCCAGCTCCTCGAACGTTGATTTTGTGGCATCAGAATCATCAGGGGTGATGAACGACCTAGGGAGTCCGTAATCATCATCCTCGCCTACTCCTTGCTTCTCCGGTTTGGTCGGGGCCAGTATCGGTGATTGCTATTTAGTTTCTTCCATCATAAGCGGCTCCGTGTTCTTTGATGTCGAAAGTGCGGACACGGGGATCACCTCATCGACCGCGAACATTTTTTTTGCAGCTGGCTGCTTCCTGTAAAACGTCTTGATTCCTCCCGGTGTGGGGAACTTTAGAGCCTGGTGTAGTGTCGAGGATACTGCCCTCATGTTATGAATCAATGGTCTTCCGAATAGAGCATTATATCTCATATCTCCCTTGATCACATAGAATTTTGTTTTTTGAATGGTCCCGGCTGTGTTCACTAGTAGGGTTATTTCTCCTTTCAGTAGTTTCGCATGCCATGTTGAATCCGTTCAAAACCCGGACTGCCGACACTATTTGGTCTTGTAGACCCAACTGCTCTACGACCCTCGATTTGATGATATTGGCCGAGCTACCTGGATCAATCAACACACTCTTAAACAGAGATTTATCTATGAGTACAGATATTACTAGTGCATCATTATGCGATTGCAGGATGCCTTCGGCCTCCTCATCATTGAAAGAAATGGTCCCTTCCGGGATACAATCTCGGGTTCATTTTTTTCTTGTGATGGACACCTTAGTGCGCTTTAGCATTGGTCCCTGGGGACGTCGACTCCACCAATGATCATGTTAATGATGTGCTGAGGTCCCTCTTGTTCGGTCTGTTTGCTGGAGTCCTTGTTCCTAAAGTGATTTTGGCTCGACCACTCAGAAATTCCCGGAGTTGCCCGTTATTGAATAACCGAGCCACTTCTTCTCTTAGTTGTTGGCAGTCCTCGATCCTGTGGCCATGAGTGCCGTGGTACTTACACATCAGGTTAGGGTCTCTTTGGGTAGGGTCGGACTGCAATGGCCGAGGCCACTTAGTATCTTTGATGTGCCCGATGGCAGATACGATGCTGGCAACATCGACATTGAAGTTATATTCCGATAATTTTGGTGCCTCTCTGGCCTCGAGTGGCCTGTCGAAACCGTTTTTGCTCATGAGTCCCCGGCTATTGTGACCTCGATCCTTCCTTTTTTCATTTCTCGCAGGGTTACGCCCGAATCCGCTACCTCTTTGATCTCCGTTGTACGATTGATACCGATCTCTGTTCGGTCTTGGTTCATGATCGACGACTCTCTTAGACCTGTCATTAGTTCTGATGGGATAAACGGACCCAGAGGGGGCCCCAAGCTGATCGTCCTCGACTCTGATTTTTGATTGGTACCTGTTATGGACGTCGGACCAAGTTACCGTCGGATATTCTATCAAAATCTATTTCAGCTGTTGTGAAGCCAAGGAGCTTTGATGGTTGAGTCCTTGAGTGAACGCCTGGACGGCCCAATCGTCCACAACCGGAGGCAGGTCCATTCATTCCATTTGAAACCTCGACACGAATTTCCTGAGCATCTCGTTATCTCTTTGTTTTACTTTGAAAATGTCCAATTTTCTGGTCTCGACCTTGATGGCCCCGGCATGCGCATTTACAAATGCATCTGCAAGAATAGTAAACGAATCAATAGAATTAGGGAGTAAGTTGTGATACCATATCATTGCTCCTTTTGACAGGGTTTCTCTGAACTTTTTCAGCAAAACCGACTCAATTTCGTCATCTTCTAAGTCGTTTCCCTTGATAGCACACGTGTAGGAGGTCACGTGTTCATTTGGATCTATGGTTCAATTATACTTCAGAATTCCGGGCATACAGAACTTCTTCGGGATTGGCTTCGGTACCGTGCTCAGGGGAAAAGGCTTTTGGATAAATTTCTTAGAGTCCAGGCCTTTCTATATCGGAGGCACTCCTAGGATTTGATCAACTCTGAAGTTATAGGTCTTTACTTTTTTGTCGTTAGCCTCAATTTTCTTCTCCTCCAATTGCACCCACTTTGTCAGTTCCTCAAGCATCTTTCTTATTTCGGGGTTGGTCCCAGGCTCAACTTCACCCAGCCTTTCTATGACTTGTTTATTTCTTCGGGTGTTTTTCCGGGATGGTTCGGGCTCAACTCTGCTGGGGGCACGGCTTTGGTTCTGCAGCTGGGCTATCGCTGCCTGTTGAGCTTGTAACATTTTGAAGATCACTCGCAGATTGATCACGTCGCCTTCACCGTCGTGCGTACCTCGAGCTGTTGATCGGGCTCCTCCGCTAACGCTGTTCTCGGGGCCGATCGGCAGGTTTGCATCGATGGCCACATGTGAGTTGGCATCGATTGGGACCGCAACTGGGATTCCGTTGTTGTCAGCATGGGGCACCTTGTTGCTAGGTGTGAGCACGTGATTTTTGCCTTGCCCAAATACTCCTATAAAAATCAATAAATATTTTTTTTTTAATTGATTGTTGGCCATTTTAGGAATTCTATTAGATTTTAATATTTAATGAATGAAAATACCAAAAATATCATGCATTGCACTTAGGATTTATTTTACATTTTTTAGGATTGAAGTGGTAATTAATTGTTTTACATAATTGAAAACAATAAAAATGAGTCATGTTATAATTTAATCTTTAATTCTTAGGTTCAAAGGTTATTTTCATTTTTATAAATAGATAATTTAGAACAATTTTGCATTTTAGGTGAATTAAAATTTTAGCTACTAAGTTTCCTAGTTTTAGAAATTAAATTAATAAAAGGGAAATGAAATGAGAAGTAAAATCGGACTGGGCCAAGGTTTAAAAATTAAACCTGGCCCAATTACTCTTACTGGACCGGCCCAATACTTCCCCCTTTTTTTTGAAAAGCTCTAAGAACAAAAGCAGAACCTTTCCTTTCCTCTGCCTTCACGCCCAAACACCCCTCTTCCTCCTATTCATCTTCTTCCACACGCCTAAAAGCTCCAGCAAAACCCACTTTCCCCACTTCCCCCATTTCCCTCCATTCATGTACCCACTCACA
>MCJB01000967.1:0-16810 GCA_002018475.1 Nicotiana obtusifolia | reverse complement strand
AGAATCTCTATTGGAGAAGTGTCTAGAAGTACAGACCATATGTCAAAAATTAAATCAACGGGGGAGTGGCGACCCTATGTTGGAAAAAGAGACTAGGTATTGGAGACCCTATGTCTATGATAAATCAACTATGGAGCGGAGACTCTATGTGTAAAATAAAATCAACTAGGGAGTAGAGACCCTAAGTTGGGAAAGAGACTAGGGATTAGAGACCCTATTTCTAAAATAAAATCAACTAGGGAGTGGAAACCCTATGTTGGAAAGAGACTAAGGAGTGGATACCCTATGTCAAAAATAAAATCAACTATAAAGTGGAGATCCCATATCTAAAATAAAATCATCCATGGAGTGGAGACTCTATGTTGGAAAAGAAGACTAGGGAGTGGAGACCCTATGTATGAAACATCAGAACCTAGGAAGTGGAGACCGTATGTCTGAAACATCATCAACTAGGGAGTGGAGACCCTATGCTGGATAAGGAACTAGGGAGAGGAGACAGTATTTCTCAAATAAAATCAACAAGGGAGTGGAGACCCTATGTTGGAAAACAGATTAGGGAGTGGAGACCCTATGTTGGAAAAGAAGACTAGGGGGTGGAGACCCTATTTCTAAAATAAAATCAACTAGGTAGTGGAGACCATATGTTGGAAAATAAGAGTTGGGAGTGGAGACCCTATGTCTAAAATAAAATCAACTAGGGAGTGGAGACCCAATATCTAAAATATCATCAACTAGGGAGTGGAGACCCTATGTGGGATAAACGACTAGGGAGTGGAGACCCTATGTATGAAACATCATAACCTAGGAAAAGGAGACCGTATGTCTGAAACATCATCAACTAGGGAGTGGAGGCCATATGTATGAAACATCATAACCTATGAAGTGGAGACCGTATGTCGTAAACATCATCAACTAGGGAGTGGAAACCCTATGCTGGAAAAGGAACTAGGGAGAGGAGACAGTATTTCTCAAATAAAATCAACAATGGAGTGGAGACCCTATGTTGGAAAATAGACTAGGGGGTGGAGACCCTATGTTGGAAAAGAAGACTAGGAAGTGAGAACCCTATGTCTAAAATAAATTCAACTAGGGAGTGGCGACCCTATGTTGGAAAAGAGGCTAGGAAGTGGAGGCTATATATCCAAAATTATATCAACTAGAGAGTGCAGACCCAATCTTGGAAAAGAAGACTAGGGAGTGGAGACCCGATGTGTAAAACAAAATCAACTAGGAAATGGAGAACCTATGTTGGAAAAGAGTCTAGAAGTACAGACCATATGTCAAAAATGAAATCAACTAGGGAGTGGCGACCCTATATTGGAAAAAGAGACTATGTATTGGAGACCTTATGTCTATGATAAATCAACTAGGGAGTGGGGACCCCTGATGGAAAGAGACTAGGGAGTGGAGACCATATGTATAAAATAAAATTAACTGGGGAGTGGAGACCCTAAGTTGGGAAAGAGACTAGGAAGTGGAGACTATATATCCAAAATTTTATCAACTAGGGAGTGGAGACCCAATCTTGGAAAAGAATACTAGGGTGTGGAGACCCTATGTGTGAAATAAAATCAACTAGGGAATGGAGAATCTCTATTGGAGAAGTGTCTAGAAGTACAGACCATATGTCAAAAATTAAATCAACGGGGGAGTGGCGACCCTATGTTGGAAAAAGAGACTAGGTATTGGAGACCCTATGTCTATGATAAATCAACTATGGAGCGGAGACTCTATGTGTAAAATAAAATCAACTAGGGAGTAGAGACCCTAAGTTGGGAAAGAGACTAGGGATTAAAGACCCTATTTCTAAAATAAAATCAACTAGGGAGTGGAAACCCTATGTTGTAAAGAGACTAAGGAGTGGATACCCTATGTCAAAAATAAAATCAACTATAAAGTGGAGATCCCATATCTAAAATAAAATCATCCATGGAGTGGAGACTCTATGTTGGAAAAGAAGACTAGGGAGTGGAGACCCTATGTATGAAACATCATAACCTAGGAAGTGGAGACCGTATGTCTGAAACATCATCAACTAGGGAGTGGAGACCCTATGCTGGAAAAGGAACTAGGGAGAGGAGACAGTATTTCTCAAATAAATTCAACAAGGGAGTGGAGACCCTATGTGGGAAAACAGACTAGGGAGTGAAGACCCTATCTTGGAAAACAGATTAGGGAGTGGAGACCCTATGTTGGAAAAGAAGACAAGGGAGTGAGAACCCTATGTATAAAATAAATTCAACTAGGGAGTGGCGACCCTATGTTGGAAAAGAGGCTAGGAACTGGAGATTATATATCCAAAATTATATGAACTAGGGAGTGGAGACCCAATTTTTGAAAAGAAGACTAGGGAGTGGAGACCCTATGTGTAAAACAAAATCAACTAGGGAATCGAGAACCTATGTTGGAAAAGAGTCTAGAAGTACAGACCATATGTCAAAAATGAAATCGACTAGGGAGTGGCGACCCTATGTTGGAAAAAGAGACTATGTATTGGAGACCCTATGTCTAAGATAAATAAACTAGGGAATGGAGACCCCAGATGGAAAGAGACTAGGGAGTGGAGACCCTATGTATAAAATAAAATCAACTGGGGAGTGGAGACCCTAAATTGGGAAAGAGACTAGGGATTGGAGACCCTATGTCTAAAATAAAATCAACTAGGGAGTGGAGACCCTACGATGAAAATGAGGCTAGGGAGTGGAGACCCAATCTTGGAAAAGAAGACTAGGGAGTAGAGACCCTATGTGTAAAACAAAATCAACTAGGAAATGGAGAACCTATGTTGGAAAAAGAGACTAGGTATTGGAGACCCTATGTCTAAGATAAATCAACTAAGGAGTGGAGACCCTTGATGGAAAGAGACTAGGGAGTGGAGACCCTATGTACAAAAAAAAATCAACTAGGGAGTGGAGACCCTAAGTTGGGAAAGATACTAGGGATTAGAGACCCCATTTCTAAAATAAAATCAACAAGGGAGTGGAAACCCTATGTTTGAAAGAGACTAGGGAGTGGAGACCCTATGTCTAAAATAAAATCAACTAGGAAGTGGAGACCCCATATCTAAAAGAAAATCATCCAGGGAGTGGAGACTCTATGTTGGAAAAGAAAAACAGGGAGTGGAGACCCTATGCCTAAAATGAAGTCAACTAAGGAATGGAAAACCTATGTTGGAGAAAGAGACTAGGGTGGGGAGACCCTATATCTAAGATAAATCAATTAGGGAGTGAATACCCTATATTGAAAAAGAAGACTAGGGAGTGAATACCCTATGTTGAAAAAGAAGACTAGGGAGTGGAGACCCTATGTCTAAAACATCACCAACTAGGGAGTGGTGACCCTATGTCTCAAATAAAATCAACAAGGGAGTGGGGACCCTACGTTGGAAAAGAAACTAGGGAGTGGAGACCTTATCTTGGAAATAAAGACTAGGGATGGAGACCCTATGTCTAAACTAAAATCAACTTGGATGTGGAGACCTTATGTTAAAAATAAAATCAACTAGGGAGCGGAGACCCTATGTTGGAAAAGAAGAATAGGGAGTGGAGACCCTATTTCTAAAATAAAATCAACTAGGGAGTGGAGACCCTATGTTTGAAAAATAAGACTTGGAAGTGGAGACCCCATGTCTAAAATAAAATCAACTAGGGAGTGCAGACCCAATATCTAAAATATCATCAACTAGGGAGTGAAGACCCTATGTGGGAAAAATGACTAGGGAGTGGAGAACCTATGCTGGAAAAGGAACTAGGGAGAGGAGACAGTATTTCTCAAATAAAATCAACAAGAAAGTGGAGACCCTATGTTGGAAAACAGACTAGGGAGTGGAGACCTTATGTTGGAAAACAAACTAGGGAGTGGAGACCCTATGTTGGAAAAGAAGACTAGGGAGTGAGAACCCTATGTATAAAATAAAGTCAACTAGGAAGTGGCGACCCTATGTTGGAAAAGAGGCTAGGAAGTGGAGACTATCCAAAATTATATCAACTAGGGAGTGGAGACCCAATCTTGGAAAAGAAGACTAGGGAGTGGAGACCGTATGTGTAAAACAAAATCAACTAGGGAATGGAGAACCTATGTTGGAAAAGAGTCTAAAAGTACAGACCATATGTCAAAAATGAAATCAATTAGGGAGTGACGACCCTATGTTGGAAAAAGAGACTAGGTATTGGAGACCCTATGTCTAAGATAAATCAAGTAGGAAGTGGAGACCCCTGATGGAAAGAGACTAGGGAGTGGAGACACTATGTATAAAATAAAATCAATTGGGGAGTAGAGACCCTAAGTTGGGAAAGAGACTGTGGATTAGAGACCCTATGTCTAAAATAAAATCAACTAGGGAGTGGAGACCCTACGTTGAAAAATAGGCTAGGGAGTGGAGACCCTATGTCTAAAGTAAACTCAACTAGAAAGTGGAGACCTCATGTCCAAAATAAAACCATCCAGGGAGTGGAGACCCTATGTTGGAAAACCTATGTCTCAAATAAAATCAACAAGGGAAAGGGGACCCTATGTCTCAAATAAAATCAACAAGGGAGTGGGGACCCTACGTTGGAAAAGAAACTAGGGAGTGGAGACCCTATCTTGGAAATAAAGACTAGGGAGTGGAGACCCTATGTCTAAACTATAATCAACTTGGATGTGGAGACCTTATGTTAAAAATAAAATCAACTAGGGAGTGGAGACCCTATGTTGGAAAAGAAGACTAGGGAGTGGAGACCCTATTTCTAAAATAAAATCAACTAGGGAGTGGAGACCCTATGTTGGAAAATAAGACTTGGGAGTGGAGAGCCTATGTCTAAAATAAAATCAACTAGGGGGTGGAGACGCAATATCTAAAATATCATCAACTAGGGATTGGAGACCCTATGTGGGAAAAACGACTAGGGAGTGGAAACCCTATGTATGAAACATCTTAACCTAGGAAGAGGAGACCGTATGTCTAAAACATCATCAACTAGGGAGTGGAGGCCATATATATGAAACATCATAACCTAGGAAGTGGAGACCGTATGTCTGAAACATCATAAACTAGGGAGTGGTAACCATATGCTGGAAAAGGAACTAGGGAGAGGAGACAGTATTTCTCAAATAAAATCAACAAGGGAGTGGAGACTCTATGTTGGAAAACAGACTAAGGAGTGGAGACCCTATATTGGAAAAGAAGACTAGGGAGTGAGAACCCTATGTCTAAAAAAAATTCAACAAGGGAGTGGCGACCCTATGGTTGAAAAGAGGCTAGGAAGTGGAGACTATATATCTAAAATTATATCAACTAGGGAGTGGAGACTCAATCTTGGAGAAGAAGACTAGGGAGTGGAGACCCTATTTGT
Organism: Nicotiana obtusifolia; assembly: GCA_002018475.1. Classification (NCBI taxonomy): domain Eukaryota; kingdom Viridiplantae; phylum Streptophyta; class Magnoliopsida; order Solanales; family Solanaceae; genus Nicotiana; species Nicotiana obtusifolia. Next base: position 11,477 of record MCJB01000967.1, on the reverse strand, counting down.
AAAACAAAATCAACTAGGGAATGGAGAACCTATGTTGGAAAAGAGTCTAGAAGTACAGACCATATGTCAAAAATGAAATCAACAAGGGAGTGGCGACCCTCTGTTGGAAAAAGAGACTAGATATTGGAGACCCTATGTCTAAGATAAATCAACTAGGGAGTGGAGACCCCTGATTGAAAGAGACTAGGGAGTGGAGACCCTATGTCTAAAATAAAATCAACTAGGGAGTGGAGACCCTACGTTGAAAAAGAGGCTAGGGAGTGGAGACCCTATGTCTAAAGTAAAATCAACTAGGAAGTGGAGACCCCATGTCTAAAATAAAATCATCCAGGAAATGGAGACCTTATGTTGGAAAAGAAGACTCGGGAGTGGAGACCCTATGCCTAAAATGAAGTCAACTAAAGAGTGGCGACCTTATGTTGGAAAAAGAGACTAGGGTGAGGAGACCCCATATCTAAAATAAATCAAATAGAGAGTGAATACCCTATGTTGGAAAGGAAGACAAGAGAGTGAAAACCCAATGTCTAAAACATCATCAACTAGGGAGTGGAGACAATATGTTGGAAAAGGGACTAGGGAGTGGAGACCCTATGTCTCAAATAAAATCAACAAGGGACTGGGGACCCTATGTTGGAAAATAAACTAGGGAGTGGAGACCATATGTCCAAAATTATATCAACTAGGGAATGGAGACCTTATTTTGGAAACGAAGACTGGGGAGTGGAGACCCTATGTCTAAACTAAAACCATCTTGGGAATGGAGAACTTATGATAAAAATAAAATCAACTAGGGAGTGGAGACCCTATGTTGGAAAAGAAGACTAGGGAGTGGAGACCCTATGTCAAAAATAAAATCAATTTAGAAATAGAGACCCTATATTGGAAAAGAAGACTAGGGAGTGGAAACCAATACCTAAAATATCATCAACTATAGAGTGGAGACCCTATGTGGGAAAAACAACTAGGGAATGGAGACCCTATGTATGAAACATCATAACCTAGGAAGTGGAGACCGTATGTCTAAGACATCATCAACTAGGGAGTGGAGACCCCTATGCATGAAAAGGAACTAGGGAGAGGAGACACTATTTCTCAAATAAAATCAACAAGGGAGCGGAGACCCTATGTTAGAAAACAAACTAGGGAGTGGAGACCCTATCTTGGAAATAAAGACTAGGGAGTGGAGACCCTATGTCTAAACTAAAATAAACTTGGATGTGGAGACCTTATGTTAAAAATAAAATCAACTAGGAGTGGAGACCCTATGTTGGAAAAGAAGACTAGGGAGTGGAGACCCTATTTCTAAAATAAAATCAACTAGGGAGTGGAGACCCAATATCTAAAATATCATCAACTAGGGAGTGGAGACCCTATGTGGGAAAAACGACTAGGGAGTGGAGACTCTATGTATGAAACATCATAACCTAGGAAGTGGAGACCGTATGTCTGAAAAATCATCAACTATGGAGCAAAGACCCTATGTATGAAACATCATAACCTAGGAAGTGGAGACCCTATGTCTAAAACATCATCAACTAGGGAGTGGAGACCCGATGTTGGAAAAGAGACTAGGGAATGGAGACCCTATGTCTCAAATAAAATTAACAACGGAGTGGGGACCCTACACTGGAAAAGAAACTAGGGAGTGGAGACCCTATCTTGAAAATAAAGACTAGGGAGTGGAGACCCTATGTCTAAACTAAAATCAACTTGGATGTGGAGACCTTACGTTAAAAATAAAATCAACTAGGGAGTAGAGACTCTATGTTGGAAAAGAAGACTAGGAGTGGAGACCCTATTTCTAAAATAAAATCAACTAGGGAGTGGAGACCCTATGTTGGAAAATAAGACTTAGGAGTAGAGACCCTATGTCTAAAATAAGATCAACTAGGGAGTGGAGACCCAATATCTAAAATATCATCAACTAGGAAATGGAGACCCTATGTGGGAAAAACGACTAGGGAGTGGAGACCCTATGTATGAAACATCATAACCTAGGAAGTGGAGACCGTATGTTTGAAACATCATCAACTAGGGAGTGTAGACCCTATGTTGGAAAATAAGACTTGGGAGTGGAGACCCTATGTCTAAAATTAAATCAACTAGGGAGTGGCGACCCTATGTTGGAAAATAAGACTTGGGTGTGGAGACCCTATGTCTAAAATAAAATCAACTAGGGAGTGGCGCCCCAATATCTAAAATATCATCAACTAGAGAGTGGAGACCCTATGTGGGAAAAACGACTAGGGAGTTGAGACCCTATGTATGAAACATCATAACCTAGGAAGAGGAGACCGTATGTCTGATACATCATCAACTAGGGAGTGGACGCCATATGTATGAAACATCATAACCTAGGAAGTGGAGACCGTATGTCTGAAACGTCATCAACTGGTGAATGGAAACCTTATGCTGGAAAAGGAACTAGGGAGAGGAGACAGTATTTCTCAAATAAAATCAACAAGGGAGTGGAGACCTTATGTTGGAAAACAGACTAGGGAGTGGAGACCCTTTGTTGGAAAAGAAGACTAGGGAGTGAGAACCCTATGTCTAAAATAAATTCAACTAGGGAGTGACGACCCTATGTTGGAAAAGAAGCTAGGAAGTGGAGACTATATATCCGAAATTATATCAACTAGGGAGTGGAGACCCAATTTTGGAAAAGAAGACTAGGGAGTGGAGACCCTATGTGTAAAACAAAATCAACTAGGGAATAGAGAACCTAAGTTGGAAAAGAGTCTAGAAGTACAGACCATATGTCAAAAATGAAATAAACTAGGGAGTGGCGACCCTATGTTGGAAAAAGAGACTAGGTATTGGAGACCCTATGTCTAAGATAAATTAACTAGGGAGTGGAGACCCCTGATGGAAAGAGACTAGGGAGTGGACACCCTATGAATAAAATAAAATCAACTGGGGAATGGAGACCCTAAGTTGGGAAAGAGACTAGGGATTGGAGACCCTATGTCTAAAATAAAATCAACTAGGGAGTGGAGACCCTACGTTGAAAAAGAGGCTAGGGAGTGGAGACCCTATGTCTAAAGTAAAAACAACTAGGAAGTGGAGACCCCATGTCTAAAATAAAATTATCCAGGGAATGGAGACCCTATGTTGGAAACGAAGACTAGGGAGTGGAGACCCTATGCCTAAAATGAAGTCAACTAAGGAGTGGCGACCCTATGTTGGAAAAAGAGACTAGGGTGAGGAGACCCCATATCTAAGATAAATCAACTAGAGAGTGAATACCCTATGTTGGAAAGGAAGACTAGAGAGTGGAAACCCTATGTCTAAAACATCATCAACTAGGGAGTAGAGACCCTATGTTGGAAAAGGGACTAGGGAGTGGATACCCTATGTTGGAAAAGGGACTAGGGAGTGGAGACCCTGTGTCTCAAATAAAATCAACAAGGGACTGGGGACCCTATGTTGGAAAAGAAACTAGGGAGTGGAGACCATATGTCCAAAATTATATCAACTAGGGAGTGGAGACCTTATTTTGGAAACAAAGACTGGGGAGTGGAGACCCTATGTCGAAACTAAAACCATCTTGGGAGTGGAGACCATATGATAAAAATAAAATCAACTATGTAGTGGAGGCCCTATGTTGGGAAAGAAGACTTGGGAGTGGAGACCCTATTTCTAAAATAAAATTAACTAGGGAGTGGAGACCCAATGTTGGAAAAGAAGACTAGGGAGTGGAGACCAATATCTAAAATGTCATCAACTAGAGAGTGGAGACCCAATGTGGGAAAAAAGACTAGGGAGTGGAGACCCTATGTATGAAACATCATAACCTAGGAAGTGGAGACCGTATGTCTGAAAAATAATCAACTAGGGAGTGGAGACCCTATGCTGGAAAAGGAACTAGGGAGAGGCGACAGTATTTCTCAAATAAAATCAATAAGGATGTAGAGACCCTATGTTAGAAAACAAACTAGGGAGTGGAGACCCGATATTGGAAAAGAATCCTAGGGAGTGAGAACCCTATGTCTAAAATAAATTCAACCAGGGAGTGGAGACCCTGTGTTGGAAAAGAGGCTAGGAAGTGGAGACTATATATCCAAAAATATATCAACTAGGGAGTGGAGACCCAATCTTGGATAAGAAGACTAGGGTGTGGAGACCCTATGTGTGCAATAAAATCAACTAGGGAATGGAGAACCGATGTTGCAAAAGAGTCTAGAAGTACATACCGTATGTCAAAAATGAAATCAATGGGGGAGTGGCGACCCTATGTTGGAAAAAGAGACTAGGTATTGGAGACCCTATGTCTAACATAAATCAACTAGGGAGTGGAGACCTTGATGGAAAGAGACTAGGGAGTGGAGACCCTATGTATAAACTAAAATCAACTAGGGAGTGGAGACCCTAATTTGGGAAAGAGACTGGGGATTAGAGACCCTATGTCTAAAATAAATCTAGTAGGGAGTGGAAACCCTATGTTTGAAAGAGACTAGGGACTGGAGACCCTATGTTTAAAATAAAATCAATTAGGAAGTGGAGACCCCATATCTAAAATAAAATCCCAGGGAGTGGAGACTCTATGTTGGAAAAGAAGACCAGGTAGTGGAGACCCTATGGCTAAAATGAAATGAACTAAGGAGTGGAGAACCTATGTTGGAAAATGAGACTAGGGTGAGGAAACCCTATATCTAAGCTAAATCAACTAGGGAGTGAATACCCTATGTTGGAAAAGAAGACTAGGAAGTGGAGACCCTATGTCTAAAACATCATCAACTAGGGAGTAGATACCCTATGTTGGAAAAGAGACTAGGGAGTGGCGACCCTATGTCTCAAATAAAATCAACAAGGGAGTGGGGACCCTATGTTGGAAGAGAAAGTAGGGAGTGGAAACCCTATCTTGGAAATAAAGACTAGGGAGTGGAGACCCTATGTCTAAACTAAAATCAACTTGGATGTGGAGACCTTACGTTAAAAATAAAATCAACTAGGGAGTGAAGACTCTATGTTGGAAAAGAAGACTAGGGAGTGGAGACCCTATTTCTAAAATAAAATCAACTAGGGAGTGAAGATCCTATGTTGGAAAATAAGACATGAGAGTAGAGACCCTATGTCTAAAATAAAATCAACGAGGGATTGGAGACCCAATATCTAAAATATCATCATCTAGGGAATGGAGACCTTATTTGGGAAAAACGACTAGGGAGTGGAGACCCTATGTATGAAACATCATAACCTAGGAAGTAGAGACCGTATGTCTGAAACATCATCAACTAGGGAGTGGAGACCAAACATCATAACCTAGGAGGTGGAGACCGTATGTCTGAAACATCTTCAACTAGGGAGTGGAGACCCTATGCTAGAAAAGGAACAAGGGAGAGGAGACTGTATTTCTCAAATAAAATCAACAAGGGAGTGGAGACCTTATGTTGGAAAACAGATTAGGGAATAGAGACCCTATGTTGGAAAAGAAGACTAGGGAGTGAGAACCCTATGTTTAAAATAAATTCAACTAGGGAGTGGCGACCCTATGTTGGAAAAAGGCTAGGAAGTGGAGACTATATATCCAAAATAATATCAACTAGGGAGTGAGACCCAATCTTGGAAAAGAAGACTAGGGAGTGGAGACCCTATGTGCAAAACAAACTCAACTAGGGAGTGGAGAACCTATGTTGGAAAAAAGAGTTTAGAAGTACAGACCATATGTCAAAAATGAAATCAATTAGGGAGTGGCGACCCTATGTTGGAAAAAGAGACTAGGTATTGGAGACCTATGTCTAAGATAAATCAACTAGGGAGTGGAGACCCCTAATGGATAGAGACTAAGGAGTGGAGACCCTATGTATAAAATAAAATCAACTTGGGAGTGGAGATCCTAAGTTGGGAAAGAGACAAGGGATTGGAGACCCTATGTCAATAATAAAATCAACTAGGGAGTGGAGACCCTACGTTAAAAAAAAGTCTAGGGAGTGGAAACCCTATGTCTAAAGTAAAATCAACTAGGAAGTGGAGACCCCTTGTCTAAAATAAAGTCATCCAGGGAGTGGAGACCCTATGTAGGAAAAGAAGACTAGGGAGTGGAGACCCTATGCCTAAAATGAAGTCAACTAAGGAGTGAGGAGACCCTATATCTAAGATAAATCAACTAGAGAGTGAATTCCCTATGTTGGAAAAGAAGACTAGGGAGTGAAAACCCCATGTCTAAAACATCATCAACTAGGGAGTGCAGACCCTATGTTGGAAAAGGGACTAGAGAGTGGAGACCCTATGTCTCAAACAAAATTTACAAAGGACTGAGGACCCTATGTTGGAAAAGAAACTAGGGAGTGGAGACCATATATCCAAAATTATATCAACTAGGGAGTGGAGACCATATTGTGGAACCGAAGACTGGGGAGTGGAGTCCCTCTGTCTAAACTAAAACCATCTTGGAAGTGGAGATCTTATGTTAAAAATAAAATCAACTAGGGAGTAGAGACCCTATGTTGGAAAGAAGACTAGGGAGTGGTGACCCTATGTATGAAATATCATAACTTAGGAAGTGGAGATCGTATGTCTGAAACATCATCAGCTAGGGAGTAGATACCCTATGCTGGAAAAGGAACTAGGGAGAGGAGGCAGTATTTCTCCAATAAAATCAACAAGGGAGTGGAGTCCCTATGTTGGAAAACAGACTTGGGAGTGGAGACCCGATGTTGGAAAAGAAGAGTAGGGAGGAAGAACCCTATGTCTAAAATAAAATCACCTAGGGAGTGGGGACTCTATGTGGGAACAGAAGACTAGGGAGTGGAGACCCTATGCCTAAAATGAAGTTAACTAAGGAGCGGAGACCCTATGTTGGAAAAAGAGGCTAGGATGAGGAGACCCTATATCAAAGATAAATCAACTAGAGAGTGAATACCCTATGTTGAAAAAGAAGACTAAGGAGTGGAGACCCTTGATGGAAAGAGACTAGGGAGTGGAGAACCTATGTATAAAATAAAATCAACAAGGGAGTGGAGACCCTAAGTTGGGAAAGAGACTAGGGATTTGAGACCCTATGTCTAAAATAAAATCAACTAAGGAGTGAAGACCCTATTTCTAAAATAAAATCAACTAGGAAGTGGAGACCCAATGTCTAAAATAAAAATAATCATCTAGGGAGTGGAGACCCTATGTTTGAAATGAAGTAAACTAAGGAGTGGAGACCCTATGTTGGAAAACGATTCTAGGGTGAGGAGACCCTATATCTAAGATAATTCAACTAGAGAGTGAATACCCTATGTTGGAAAACAAGACTAGGGAGTGGAGACCCTATGTCTAAAATAAAATTAACTAGGGAGTGGAAACCCTATGTCCAAAATAAAATCAACTAGGGAGTGGAGTCCCTATGTTGGAAAAAGAGATTAGGTAGTGGAGACCCTATGTCTAAGATATATATACTAGGGAGTGGAGACCCTATGTTTGAAATAAAATCAACTAGGGAGTGGAGACCCTATGTTGAAACAGAGACTAGGGAGTGGAGACCCTCGCTGTAATAAAATAAATTTTGGAGTAAAGACCCTATGTTGGAAAAGAGACTCGAGAATGGAGACCCTATGTCTAAAATAAAATCAACTTGGTAGTGGAGACCGTATGTTGGCTAAGAAGACTAGGGAGTAAAGACCCTATTTCTAATATAAAGTCAACTAAGGAGTGGAGACACTATGTTGAAAAAGGGACTAGGGAGTGGAGACCCTATGTCTTAAATGAAATCAACTAGGGAGTAGAGACCCTATGTTCGAATAAAGACTAGGGATTGGAGACCCTATGTCTAAAATAAAATCAACTACGGAGTGGAGACCCTTTGTTGGGAATAGACTAGGGTGTGGAGACCCTATGTTGGAAATGAGACTAAGGATTGGAGACCCTACGTCTGAAATAAAATCAACTAGGGAGTGGAGATCCTATGTTGGAAAGAGAATACGGAGTGAAGCGCTATGTCTAAGATACATTAACAAGGGAGTGGAGACCCTATGTTGGAAAGAGACTAGAGAGTGGAGACGCTATGTCTAAAACAAAATCAACTAGGAAATGGAGACCCTATGTCTAAAATTTAATCATCTAGGGAGTGGAGACCCTATGTTGGAAAAGAATACTAGGGAGTGGATACCCTATGTCTAAAATAAAGTCAACTACGGAGTGGAGACCCTATGTTGAAAAAGGATCTAGCAAGTAGAGACCCTATGTCTAAGGTAAATCAACTAGGGAGTGGAGATTTTTTGTTGGACAGAGAAGACTAGGGAGTGGAGACCCTATGTCTCAATTAAAATCAACAAGGGAGTGGAGACCCTATGTCTCAATTAAAATCAACAAGGGAGTGGAGACCATATCTTGGAAAAGAAACTAGGGAGTCGAGACCATATGTCAAAATCATTTCAACTAGGGAGTGGAGACCCTATATTGGAAAACAAGACTAGGGAAAGGAGATCCTATGTCTAAACTAAAATCAACTTGGTAGTGCAGACCTTATGTCAAAAATAAAATCAACTAGGGAGTAGAGACCCTATGTTGGGAAAGAAGACCAGGGAGTGGAGACTCTATGTGAAAAATAAAATCAATTAGGAAATCGAGACCCTATATTGGAAAAGAAGACTAGGGAGTGGAGACCCTATTTCTAAAATAAAATCAACTAGGGAGTGGATACCCTATGTTGGAAAAGAAGACTAGGGAGTGGAGACCCTATGTCTAAAATAAAATCATCTACGGAGTGGAGATTCTATGTTGGAAAGAAAACTAGGGAGTGGAGACCCTATGTCTAAGATATATATACTAGGGAGTGGAGACCCTATGTTTGAAATAAAATCAACCAGGAAGTGGAGACCCTATGTTGGAACAGAGACTATGGAGTGGAGACCCTCACTGTAAATAAAATAAATTTTGGAGTAAAGACCCTATGTTGGAAAAGAGACTAGAGAATGGAGACCCTATGTCTAAAATTAAATCTGTTAGGTATTGGAGACCGTATGTAAGAAAAGAAGACTAGGGAGTGAAGACCCTATGTCTAATATAAAGTCAACTAAGGAGTTGAGACTCTATGCTGAAAAACGGATTAGGGAGTGGAGACTCTGTGTTTAAAATGAAATCAACTAGGGAGTGGAGACCCTTAGCTGGAAAAAGAGACTACGGAGAGGAGACCCCATGTCTAAAATAAAATCAACCAGGGAGTAGAGACCCTGTGTTGGAAAAAAGGCTAGGAAGTGGAGACCTTATGTCTAAAATATCATCAACTATGGAGTGGAGACCCTATGTTGGAATAGAGACTAGGGAAACTTGGAAGTGGAGACCCAATTTTTGAAAAGCGACTAGGGAATAGAGATCCTATGTCTAAAATTAAATCAACTAGGAAGTGGAGAACCTACGTTTGAAAAAGAGACTAGTGAGTGGAAACCCTATGTCTAAGATAAATCAACTAGAGAGTGGAGACCCTATGTTAGAAAAGAAGACTAGGGAGTAGAGACCCTATGTCTAAAATAAAATCAACTGAGTGGAGACCCTATGTTGGAATAGAGACTAGGGATTGGAGACCCTATGTCTAAAATAAAATCAACTAGGGAGTGGAGAAACTTTGTTAGGAATAGATTAGGGTATGGAGACCCTATGATGGAAAAGAGACTAGGGATTGGAGATCCTTTGTCTGAATAAAATCAACTAGGGAATGGAGATCCTATAATGGGAAGAGAGTACGGAGTGGAGCCCTATGTCCAAGATACATAAAGTAGGGAGTGCAGACCCCATTTTGGAAAAACACTAGAGAGTGGAGACGCTATGTCTAAAACAAAATCAACTAGGAAGTGGAGATCTTATGTCTAATATAAAACCATCTAGGGAGTGGAGAACCTATGCTGGAAAAGGGTCGAGCAAGTGGAGACCCTATGTCTAAGGCAAATCAACTTGGGAGTGGATACCCTAAATAAACTAGGGAGTGGAGAACCGGTGTTGGAAAAGAGACTAGGTAGTGGAGACCGTATGTCTAAAACATCATCAACTAGGAAGCGGAGACCCTATGTTGGAAAATAGACTAGGAAGTTGAGACCCTATGTCTCAATTAAAATCAACAAGGAAGTGGAGACCATATGTTGGAAAAGAAACTAGGGAGCGCGGACCATATGTCCAAAATTATGCCAACTAGGGAGTGGAGACCCTATCTTGGAAAAGAAGACTAGGGAAAGGAGACCCTATGTCTAAACTAAAATCAACTTGGGAGTGGAGACCTTATGTCAAAAATAAAATCAACTAGGGAGTGGAGACCCTTTGTTGGAAAAGAAGACTAGGGAGTGGAGACCCTCTGTTGGAAAAGATATCAATTACGAAATGGAGATCCTATATTGGAAAAGAAGACTAGGGAGTGGAGACCCTATTTCTAAAATAAAATCAACTAGGGAGTGGAGACCCTGTGTTGGAAAAGAAGACTAGGGAGTGGAGACCCTATTTCTAAAATAAAATAATCTACGGAGTGGAGACTCTATGGTGGAAAAGAAGACTAGGGAGTGTAGACCCTTTGTTGGAAATACAGTAGGGAGTGGAGACCCCATATTGGAAAAGAGAATAGGGAGTGGAGACCATATGTCTGAAACATCATCAACTAGGGAGTGGGGTCCATATGTCCAAAATTATATCAACTAGGGAGTGGAGACCCTATCTTGGAAAAGAAGACTAGGGAAAGGAGACCCTATGTCTAAACTAAAATCAACTTGGGAGTAGAGACCTTATGTCAAAAGTATAATCAACTAGGGAGTGGAGACCCTATGTTGGAGAAGAAAAGTAGGGAGTGGAGACCCTATGTCAAAAATAAAATTAATTAGGAAATGGAGATCCTAAATTGGAAAACAAGACTAGGGAGTGGAGACCTTATTTCTAAAATAAAATCAACTAGGGAGTGGAGACCCTATTTCTAAAATAAAATCAACTAGGGAGTGGAGACCTTATTTCTAAAATAAAATCAACTAGGGAGTGGAGACCCTATGTTTGAAAAAAAGACTAGGGAAGGGAGACCCTATGTCTAAAATTAAATCATCTACGGAGTGGAGACCCTATGTTGGAAAAGAAGACTAGGGAGTGGAGACCCTTTGTTGGAAATACAGTAGGGAGTGGAGACCCCATGTTGGAAAAGAGACTAGGGAGTGGAGACCGTATGTCCGAAACATCATCAACTAGGGAGTGGAGACCCTATGTTGGAAAAGGGACTAGGGAGTGGAGACCTATGTCTGAAAAAAAATCAACTAGGGAGTGGAGATCCTATGTTGGAAAGAGAGTACGGAGTGGAGCCCTATGACTAAGATACATCAACTAGGGAGTGAAGACCCTAAGTTGGAAAGAGACTAGGGAGTGAAGACCCTAGTCTAATATAAAATCAACTAGGAAGTGGAGACCCCATGACTAAAATAAAATCATCTAGGGGGAGACCCTATGTTGGAAAAGAAGACGATGGAGTGGAGACCCTAAATCTAAAATGAAGTCAACTACGGAGTGGAGACCCTATGTTGGAAAAAGAGACT
>MCJB01000966.1:0-16820 GCA_002018475.1 Nicotiana obtusifolia | reverse complement strand
CTTACCCACTTAGGAATGTCATGCATAAGCCCGAGCTATCGGGCCTTGGCCAAATGGGCCATCGAGATCAGCGAGTACGATATCCAATATCGACCTCGGACCTCGATAAAATCCTAACTATCAGCTGGCTTTATCGCCGACTTCACGCCGTCTCTTATTCCCCAAGTCGAAAGGGAGCTCTTGACTGAATCGGGGACTCCTTCGGGAGTGTGGACTCTGTTCACAGACGGGGCCTCGAACTCGAAGGGGTCGGGTTTAGGTATAGTACTGAAACCTCCGACCGGAAATACAATTAGACAATCTATCAAAACCGTAAAATTGACTAACAACGAAGCCGAGTATGAGGCTATGATTGCAGGTTTAGAATTAGCAAAGAATCTTGGGGCAGAGATAATTGAAGCCAAGTGCGACTCCCTCCTCGTGGTCAACCAAGTAAACAAAACGTTCGAGTTCAGAGAAGGCCGTATGCAAAGATATGTGGACAAGCTTCAAGTCACTCTGCACGAATTCAAAGAATGGACTTTGCAACACATCCCCTGAGAACAGAACAGCGAGGCCGATGCTCTTGCAAACTTAGGTTCAACGGTCGATGATGAGGAAGTAGACTCCGAGAAAGTTGTGCAGTTGATGAGATCGGTGGTAGATGAAGGTCACGCCGAGGTCAACTCAACAAGTCTAACATGGGATTGGAGGAACAAGTACATAGACTATCTCAGCTCGGGCAAGGTCCCGCAAGACCCTAAAGAATCGAGGGCATTACGTACGAAGGCAGCCCGATTTTGCTTGACCAACGATGGAACTCTTTACAGAAGAACCTTTGGAGGACTTTTAGCCATATGCCTTGGCCCCGGAGACACAGAGTACATCCTAAGAGAGGTACATGAAGGAGCATGTGGCAACCATTCAGGCTCCAAATCATTAGTTCGAAAAATAATCCGGGCTGGCTACTACTGGGTCAACATGGAAAAGGACGCAAAAGAGTTCGTGCGCAAATGCAGCAAATGCCAAAGACATGCACCGGTCATCCATCAGCCAGCTAAAACATTGCACTCGGTTCTGTCGCCGTGGCCATTCATGAAATGGGGAATGGATATAGTAGGCCCACTCCCTCGAGCTCCAAGTAAGGCTCAATTTATCCTCTTTGTAACTGACTATTTCTCTAAGTGGGTGGAAGCGCAGGCTTATGAGAAAGTCAGAGAGAAAGAAGTGATCGATTTCATTTGGGATCATGTCATCTGCCGATTTGGGATGCCCTCCGAGATCGTATGCGACAACAGAAAATAGTTCGTCGGCAGCAAAATAACCAAGTTCTTCGAAGATAATAAAATCAAAAGGATATTATCTACTCCTTACCATCCCAGCGGCAATGGTCAGGCGGAATCGACCAACAAAATCATACTTCAAAATCTGAAGAAAAGACTAGTCGACGCCAAAGGAAGATGGAGAGAAATGCTACCGAAAATCCTGTGGGCATACCGGACAACTGAAAAAACCTAGTACCGGAGCCACGCCTTTCTCTTTAGTCTATGGAGCTGAAGCCTTGATTCCAGTCGAAGTAGGCGAACCAAGTGTCCGTTTTCAATATGCGAACGAGAATTCCAACCAAGAAGCTATGAACACTAGCTTAGAGCTCTTGGATGAGAGAAGAGAGGCTGCCTTAATACGACTGGCAGCCCAAAAGCAGAGGATCGAAAGATACTACAACCGAAGAGCTCGACTTCGACACTTCAACGCAGGGGACTTGGTACTCAGAAGGGTCACCCTCAATACTCGAGACCCTAGCGAGGGAAAACTAGGACCGAACTGGGAAGGTCCTTACACTGTGCTGAAGATCACCGAGAAAGGATCCTACAAGCTGGGAACCTTAGATGGTAAGGAGCTGCCGAGCAACTGGAACGTGAGCCATTTGAAGAAATACTACTGCTGAGGTAACTTCTCTTTTTTCTTGCTACCTTTACATTTCCTTAATACTAATCTATGCAGGACAAATCAACTTCGGGCAAAAGATCACCAAACGAGAAGGCGAAAAGCACGCGCTGCACTCTTTTTCCCTTTGACCGTTTTTGTCCCAATCTGGGTTTTTCGGCAAGGTTTTTAATGAGGCAGCACATATGTCGTGCTACTATGTTCAATCTAAGAAACTTTCATTTTGCCCAAAATCGATCTCGAGGGGTCATGATGAAGATCGCTAGGAATCAATGTAAGGGTCAAACGGCCGAAGGATCCGTACCCTAGAAGAACGATCTAATTCGCCCCCGATCGACAAAATGTACTATTGTTCAAGTAATAACAAAGTCTATTCGATGCCTACATTGCTTTGTCAAACCTAAGGGTTTTTTTTCCTATCATTATTTTGCAACAATCGACGCACATTAAAACCAAAGGAGGTAAGACCTAATAAGGCAAATTCCAGAATCGGTTAAGCAGGCTAAGGCCCTTCCGAGGCTAGCAAAGCTTTAAGGAAATTAAGACCGATGTGGTCAAATCTAATTACAGCTAAGGCCGAACTGAATAAAATTTCTTATTCGATCAAATCGAATTACAGCTAAGGCCGAACTGGATAAAAATTCCTACTTGATCGAATCAAGTTACGGCTAAGGCCGAACCAAGTGAAAATGAAAATTCTTGCTCGGTCGAACCGATTTAAGGCTAAGGACGGATGATAGAAAAATCCGTACCTGATCAAACCAATTCACGGTTAAGGCCGAATCAATTCAAAATTTCACGTTCGACCTAAGTTTGAGTGAAAAAACCAAACTCGGGGCTGAAGTTAAGACCGAATCTATCTGATAAGGGTCAAAAATTCTTGCTAAGGCATAACCTCGAGCCCTACGAATTTAAGGGTTGAAAATAAAACAATCAATGGCTTAAACAAAGGCCAAGGCCAATCGATTATCGCTTTAAACAAAGCAATTACCTAAACGGTTTTTGATATATTTTGAGATTATTCCAGGATCGAAGCCAAGTGGATTATTGACAAAACATCTGCGTTTTTATGCCAAGACAACATATTATAGCACATAACAGCCGAAGAATAAAAGGCTAATTTATATATATGTTCGATCATACAAGGAGGGGAAATTACATGGTTCAAAAGATATAAAGCTAAAATCAATCAGAATCGTCCCCGGACTCTTCCGGAAAGGTTTTTCTCCTCATTTCATCTTCAGCTTTGGTTGCCTCAGCTATGTCGGAAGATAAATCGAGACCACGAGCTTAAAGCTCCTCGAGGACAGTAAGGCGGGCTTGGCACTGAGCATATTCAATTTGTGCCTTCGACTGCTCGAGAGCCACCTCGGCATCGGCCTTATATTGAGCTATCAGATCATCGGTCGTGGCCTTAGTGTTGGCAATCTCCGCTTGTGCCTCCTGAAGCTGGGTGGATAAGACCGTCCGGTCAAGGCCAAGTGACTCAATTTTGAGGCGTTGAAGTTCGTTGTCTTTGAGCAAAGCCTCGATCCGCTCTTGAAGAGTCGCTTTCTCTGCACTTAGATGCTCGGCTTGGGTTTTCCACCGGCTCAACTCGGCCTTGGATTCATTGAGTTCGGCCTGGACCAGATCCGACCGTCTATTCATCTGTTCCATCCGATCGAGGCAGAAGGCATATTCCTTCTTTAAGAAGTTTAATTCGGCCTGGAAGCCCGACATCCGGTCTTCGAGTTGGCGACGTCGATCCAGCTCCTGTTCCATCCCTTCCTTGACAAGGAGAAACATCCCATAGTATAGCACCGAAGACTGCAAACAAGTCAAGCTAGAAATTGCTAGCTACGAAGTCAAAATATCAACGCAAGAATAAAACGAATAAGAAGACATACCCTGTTTGCTACCTGTTGGGCTTCGTTGAATAGACAAGCCCAATCCACAGCATTCATGGCGGCCCGGTCTTCCTCCGTTACTATATTGTGAAGGTAGCTCGCTATACCCACCGGGGGACCCAATGCCCGAGCGTCTTCGGGGATGGCGAAAGTTATTATCCTTTTTCGCTCGGGGTCCGAGCTGGGAGCAGGAAATTTGTCAACTAGTTTAACACCAGCCGACATCCTGCTTGACTCGGCTGGGGGACTCTTTCTTGGGACGTCGAGGCCGAAGGTATCGGATGATGGCACCCAGTCAAAATATCCCTCGAAGGTACCGGGCATGGCCGGTACTCCGCTCGGTGTCTGTACCCAAGCATTGTGAGTTTCCTTCAGAGACGTCTCGGAGAAGGAGGGCGAGTGAACCATTCCGGGAGCATCAGAAGGTTTCTGCGTCGAGGCCGGCATCTCAGTCCGATCTCCAACCCTTGCCCCCGCATTACCTGGAGAGGCATCTACCTTTTCCATTACCGGCTCGGGGACTTTCCGAGCGGGCTTGCGACGCACAAGTTCAGAATTTTCCCCTTCCTCAGAATCTTCACTCAAAGAGAGAGTGGGATCGGTGGCAGCGACTTTTCGGGCTAACATCTTAAGCCTTCTTCCTTTTTTCTTTTCAGGCTCGCCCTGGTCAGGAGCCCTTAACCTCTTCTTCCCTTTTTCCTTCACCGGCGTGGGAAGGGGGCGAGGAGCTGCCCCACCGGTAGTTGCCGATCTCAGCTCGACATCCTTTGAAAGACCTGCAAAATGTATTATCAGGTTTAAGTGTTGATGAAGATTTATTTTGGAAATTTGAACCAAAGGAACCTACCATGATTCTTGGCCTCCCAAAATCCTTTTGAGATTTCTTTCCAGGCTCGTTCGGAATAAGATCGTTGGGTCACAATCATTCTAACCCAGTCTTTTAAATCCTTAATCGCGGCCGGATTTTGGGAAACAGCTACGCATTAAAGGCACCGGTTACACATTATATAACAATATTGGAAAGGAGGTATACAAAGGAACACATACGTTTCAAATTCCATTTCTCAGGAAATGGCATGCAGTCAGTAGGAATTAGATCGGAATTCCTAACTCGGACGAATCTGCTCATCCATCCTCGATCCCTATCCTCATCGATGCTTGAAAAGGGAGCCTTGGTGGCACGGCGAGCCAGTTCAATAAGGCCCCCTCGAAACATTCGGGGGGCGTACAGTCGAAGAACATGGTCAAGGGTGAAAGGATGTCCACCCTCGACCTTGCTTACAAAGAAACGGAGGAGATAAAATATGCGCCACATAGAAGGATGGATCTGACCTAAGGTAACATTGTATCTCCTGCAAAATTCTACAATAAGGGGATCTACAGGCCCTAATGTAAACGGGTAGGTATACACGCTGAGATACCCCTCTACATGTGTGGTGATGGCTTCATCCGGAGAAGGAATCACCACTTCTATATCAGCCCAGTGGCATTCTGCCTTCACCCTCTCGATGTGCTTAGGGGTGATAGAGCTGATATAGTCCGAGACCGGTTCGCATCGACCGGGCACTGACGAGGCCTTCTCGACCTTAAAATCAGTACTGAAGTAACACGATGTAGGGACGAAAGCTTTCAATGGAGGCTCCGACGAAGGTTCTACAGCACAAACCGTCTTAGCCTCATCAACAGACTGAGCGGGAGAGTTCTGCCTTGTAGGAACCGATTTTGATGTTTTCGCCATTGGTGTAGTAGAAGCAAGGACTGGGAAAAACTTCAGAAAACTCAAAGGTTTTTGGGAAGAGAGGATCAAGGAAGAAGACGGTAAAAAACGATAGAGTAAAAGTAAAGCGTTAAATGCACAGTGAAAAAGGGTATTTATACCTAGTCAAAGGCGGCGGCACCAAACACGAGGCACCCAAGAATTAAATGCACGCATTAAATGACTGCACGAAAAGAATGCAGCAGGTACGATGTTCTGTAATGATTACTTATATTGGCACTTGCGTACGTCATAAAACTGCCGTCACGCCCAGGTTGCCTTCGCAAAAAAGTTAAAGGATGACTCTGTCCACGTGTCATGATTAATGTGTATGTCGGTCACTTGCCCCAAGAGATCGGAGGATAAGGATTCATATCGTTTATTATCCTTACTCTCTAACAAACGAGGGGACTATCTGTATTGGGTCGGATACATTTGTATGAAATCGGGTCGGTTACATCCAAGTGCAAGCGGGTCAAATATAACCTAGGGAAGTTAGAACGGAGATAGCATGCGGCCGAACTTTTCCGGTCCGAGATCAAGAGGTCGGGTACGACAGTTGGGGCAGCCGGGACAAGACAAACCGATGTAACTGATCGAGGAATACTAAGAGATTAAGGACCGGCCTCGAACCGCATATCTCGCCACTCACCGGATATTTCGCCAGGAGTAATTATCTCAATCATCATAGCCGTTATGCCACGATTTAAGGAGATTCTATCCCGTATTTTGGGGGATTTATCTTGTAATTAGTTATTTACCACATTTAGAACTCTTATTTTGGCCTATAAGAGGCATATTTCGTTAACCATTGGAGGCATCAGATTCTCTCAACTTAAATTATTATTTCTCTAGTTGTTTGATACAACATTCACTGTCCATACGAAGATTCTGTCATTTTCATTATCTTTCTTCTTATCATAATATTTCAATTGCTTTCACCATATTGCTATTTAGTATCAAATTAGTTTACGGATCCTTAGCACTACGAACAAATTCAATTGTTATCCGGTTTTAAGGGTAAACAATAGGGTAGCTATTAAAACTTTCCAGTATAGTCTTCCATTTGATCTCATTCTACCCTCTGAGATGTAACTGCAATATAATGTCTTTGATTCTCTGAGTGTAGGAAGTTACTTGTCCGTGAAACCTGCACAAGTTTCTCTCGTTCCGAATTTGATGGACTGCCGCTGGGAATAGGAATGTTAGTATACTTGCTCGAGGCCTGCTGTAGGTGCTCCTTTTTTATAACCACTCAATTTCATCATTCTAGCTGCCAATTTGATGTCATTCTCTCATCTAGTAATGTAGCCCATACAGTTCTTGAGTAATCGCGCTCAAACAAAAGATGGTTCAATGTTTCCTCAGTGTTTATAGACACAATCACTAGGCACAGATATACCCTGTTCCTTAGTAGAGCCAACCAAAGTATAAATTTGTGCATGGATAATGCTTTTGATCCTATAGCTATTATCCTCTATGGACTCTTTTGGTATTGTGGCAAAATGATGTAAAGATCTTCTTGATACTGAATTTCCCTTTTATGCATTACCTGTCAAGATTTGAAATGGAGTCCATTTGCAGTAGCCAACTTCTGGTGTCAAATTTTTTCTTACAAACCAACAAGCTTGCTTAGGAGTTTGGTCGTGATTTTTTTTGGGATAAAACATAATTACTCCATTGAAGTTGTACCAAAGTTCCAGTTGCACCCCTTAAAAATACGGGTGTCCTATGACCCCCCCTCTATATATTTTTAGTGAATTAAATACACCTTCGTGGCCCAACTGGCACACGACATCAGTTATAACCAGGCGCATGTTATGCACCCTTATATTTATTTTATTTTATTTTATTTTATTTTAAGCCAAAGTGGGTTAAATTTTTTAGTTAACCCAACCCGATGGTAAGATTCATTATCAGACCCAAGCCCTAAACCCATCCCAACTCTCTTCTCTAACTCTTTTCTTCGATCCCTCCAAATTTAGCATGATTCTTCTGTAAATTCTCAATGCGAAGTGAGATTTGAACTCAAAATTGAAGCTTTAGGGAGATAATCGAAGCTTGAAGAAAAAAATCGAAGCTTGAACTTCTTTGACGAAGACTTTCTGAACTCAATCGAGAGTCATTTCGACTGTGATGGGTAAGATCTTTTGCACTATTTTTATCATACTGTGTGTGATAGTATGTTATTAGTTGTTTATTATTTGATTTTGTTCCGATTTCGTATGATTTTGCATGTTGGTAGTTAGGTTCGAGGTTTCTTTTTAAGATTAGGGGTTTATATAATAATTTGAGGTGAGTAACTAAATTATTTTCTAATGTTATGGCATGGTTGTTAAATAGCTTTTACTCATGTAACACTGAGGTGGTTTCATGGGGGCAAAATTGAGAGACTATATTAAAGAACTTGGTTATACTACTGCTTGCTCATTTTATGTAAGGTCACCCTTCCATGGCAATTTGGTTGAAGTTAAAACTAACTGGGACATTTGTGTAATTGTTGATGCCCTTGAAAATGGGGATACTTTGGATATATTTGTGTCTCATATGCGTGATGAGCCTATCGTGGTCCATCTCTGTTGAAATATAATATAGTGTCTGGTAGTGGAGTGTGTTTAAATGATGCTGGGGTGGTTGGTGAGGAATCTAATGCTGCTTTTGATAAGGTTGGAACTGGTGAGGGCTTGACTAGTGAGGTACCAATAGATAAGGCTGCTCAAAACCCAAATAACCTTAATGAAAATAACCCTAACCCTGCTGGAGAGCCAACTATTGAGGAGGACCAAATAGAAGTTGATGATGATATTTTAAAAGAAGGTGAATCTGATAAAGATATTGAAAGTAGCTCAGCTTCTGAACATGATGAGCTGTTTGATGAAGGTGTTGAAGACTATGGTAACGATGTGCATGAAGAGTTTAGGGATTTCAGGAAAGAGAGGAGGTCTTTTCAGAGAAAAAAAAAAGAGGGTGAGAGCACCTGACAGTAAAGAAGTTCCTTTAACTGAAGGAAGTCCCAAATCAAAACCTAATTTAGGATATGATAAGCATGTTGCTGCCCAACAAACTCCAGACCAAAAAAGGAACTTAGATGGTATTTTTTGTGGTGATGAACCTTACTATGAAAGCTATGAAGTAGGCAGTTTTTTGAAACAAATTATGAAGCAGATGGGGAAGAAGTTGAACGGAAGGTAAAAGCTTTCAAGAGGAAGAAGGATATTAAAAGAATTATATTTGACCCTACTTGTGAGAAGATTGTCCGAGAATTGGAACTTGTGTTTGAGAATGTTGATAAGTTTAGAGAAACAGTGACAAAATATGCAATTCAAGAGAAGAAACAAATTAAAAGGTGTGTGAATGAACCTGGAAGAGTTAGAGTGAAGAAGAAACAGATTGAAAGGTATGTGAATGAACCTGGAAGAGTTAGAGTGAAGTGTAGCAAAGAGGGTTGTAAGTGGTTATTGTTTCCTAAGTGTTGATGGAAATAGTAATACTTTATAGTTAAAACATACTACCCAATCCACAAGTGTGTAGAACTATCTCTGCAACTCCAAATATTTGGCAAGCGATTTTGGGATAGAATCATTAAACAACCAAACATAAGGATTTTTAAGTTTCAAGAGACTACAAGGAAAGAATTGGGTATTCATATTGGCAAGATAATTGCTAGGAGAGCTAGGGTCAAGGTATTGACAGAAATAATGGGTGATCAGATTGCTGAATTTCAAAGAATTTATAATTACAGGGATGAAGTATTAAGAACCAATCCAGGTAGCACTTGTGTGGTTAAAGTTGGAGAGAGATGAAAATGGTAAGCTTGTGTGTCTATCATTTTATGTCTGTTTTGATGCTCTAAAAAAAACATTTATGTCTGGTTGTAGAAGGTGTATTAGTTTGGATGGTTGTTTTCTAAAGGGGGTATGTAAAGGACAACTATTGATGGTTGTGTGTAAAGATGGCAATAATCAAATGCTGCCCATTGCCTGGGCTATTGTGGAGTATGAAAATGCAACAACATCGTCATGATTTGTGAAGTGTGTGCAATATGATCTTCAGCTAGGAGATGTCACAAATCTTACACTAATTTCTGATATGCAAAAGGCCATTTCTATTCCATAAAGGATTCTATAATTCCTTATCATCTCCTTTTAATTATTTATTGATAATTTATTTTCTTATAGGGACTGAAGTGTGCTATAACAGAGCTTCTACCAATGGCTGAACATATAAGATGTGTGCCAGACACATCTTAGCTATTTGGTCAAAATATTAGAGGGGTATTGAGAGAAGGAATGCATTTTGGAGGTGTGCAAAATTCACATATGAAGCTGAATTGAAGAAGAATCTGGATGAACTTAACATCTTAGGTAGTAATATTATTGAGGATTTGTTGTACTTCAATGAAGAAAGGTGGTGTAGGGTTTACTTCTCAGAATTTAGTAAGTGTGATGTGGTAGACAATAATATGGATGAGAGCTTCAATGCATGTATTTTAGCTGCAAGGTACAAAACAATAATTACTACGTTTGAAGAGATTATATTGAAGATGATGAAGAGGATTGCTCAGCTAAGAAACTTCTCAAATACATGAATAACTGACGTATCTCTTATGGCTTTGAAGAATTTACAAGAAAACATTTCAAAGTCAATGAAATGCACAATTCATTGAAATGGTGAATATGATTATGAAATAGAGGAAGAGCCATATGAGAAGCACATTGTGAGTATGGATAATCTAAGTTGTACCTGCAGCTTAGAGGCATTCCTTGCCGACATGCCATTGCAGCAATGAATTTCAAGAAGCTAGAGCCTATAAGGTATGTTGCTCACTAGTATACCAAAAAAACCTACCTCAAGACTTATTCACACTTTATTCAACCAATGGATAATATGCATATGTGGCCACAATATGAAAATACACTAGTAGCACCTCATGAAATCAAGTCAATGCCAGGGAGGCCAAAGAAACTAAGAAGGAAAGAAGCCAATGAATTCAGGAAAATAAGAAAGTTGAGTAGGTGTGGGGACCAAGTGACTTGCAGCTTGTATAAAGCAAAGGGACACAATAAGAGAGGTTGTCCACATGCTGAAGATTCAACATTTGCTGCTGCTACTACTTCATCATATTTTAGTTGTTGTTGTTGCTGCTTCAATAACTGCTGCTACTGCTTCATCAACTTCTGGTATTGTTGCTTCAGCATCTGTTCCACATGCTGGAAGAGGAAGAGGTAGGGGAAGGGGAAGTGCTCCACCTGCTGCAGCTTCATCATCTTGTGGTTCAACAAGTCTTTCTGGAAGAGGTAGGGGAAGGGAAAGTGCTCCACCTGCAAGTTCATCAAGTATGCCATATGCTGCTTCAACAAGTGCTTCTGGAAGAGGAAGGGCTAAAGGAAGGGGAAGTAGAATGAATGCTAGAGGAAGGGAAAGAGGAAGGGGAAGGGTAACTGGTGGCTTTGAGAGTTCAAGTGGCTTGGAGGGTTGGTTTAATTGTTCACAGTGGTCTGCTAACAATGCTCATGAAAAGGGAAGGAATCCAACTAGTTCTGGCCCTTTTAAAAGGCCAAGGATGGTAAGGATTGGTTTAATGGTTGCTGATAGTGGATACACTGCTTTCAATGTAATTATTTAGTATTGTTCCTTAATTTTGTAGATAATCAAACTTAGGTTAACTTTCATTGCTCTTCTTTCTTGCAGTCTGGCCTACCAAGTCAAAGAGTTGTGAATCTTGGAGCAAGAACAGTTACAAATTCAACAGAGGTTATTGGAGACATTGGATATCAGTCGAGAACAGGAGTGAAATGGAAAGAAAAAGTAGCAATAACCTCAAGGAGACTACAACAAATAAGAGGAGATAAAATAATTCAAACAAGGTCAAAGAGGGATGCTGCAGCAAAGAATGCAAACCAGAACTCAACATTTGGAAATTAGAACCTTTAACTACTTGGACTATGTATTACGCAGATGAAGTACTTCCTTTTGTTAATATTGCACCTGTCTGTTGGCTTCTTTTTGTTGATACTGCACTTGTTTTGTTGGCTTCCTATTCTGCTTATAGCATACTAAAAAAATTTATGCAAATGATCTGTTTGGTATTGATTTAGTTAATGTCGTTCATTGTTCTCTTGTAACTACGCACAAGCAAGAAATGATCTGTTTGGTATTGCTTTAGTTAACGTCGTCTATTGTTCTTATGTAACTATGCACAGGCATATATGTACAAACTCAACTTCCATTTATTGTTGTTCAACCAAAAACTGGAGATTAACTCCTAAAAACTGTTACAACCCATATTTGTATACGTTAGCTTACGCCGTAAGTTAGTCTACGTAGGTCCGAGAAGATATTATCTTTGAGATGATAAGAATTTAGTCCTATTGATCTTAAATGATACAAGGGTGTATAAGGGTAGTTAACAAGTAATAGAAGTTAAACGAATCAAGGATGTTGTAACTCGTATTTTGGGTAAATCTAGAGGTGATTAATATTACCAAGAGGTTATGTTTTAAGGTATTTGAATCATATAATACCCGCTTCATAAGTCTTGAAGTCAAACGAGTTATGAAACAAAAGTCGACAAAAGTTGTCGCAACTTACGTTCATAATTTTACTCATGCTTTAGGTCAATGCCACTAAGCTTTTCTCCTAATTTACTTGGAATTACGGGGTGATCTACCCACCAAATTGAATATCTATGAGTCTAATTTCTAACGCATTAAACCGTTTGTCGATATGATCTCCGAGTTGAGAGATATTCGCGTTTTCGCGAGACTGCGCCAAGCAGCTCTCGGTGGGGCCCACATAGGCGGTTAAGACTTGTAGATGTATATAACATGCCTCAACCCCGGTTTTAAGTCATTTGTTTTCAATATATGCAGACCTTAGAACCCTAAGAACACCATCTCAAGTTTCTCTCATGATCCAAGACTAAAACAAAGGGCAAACAACACAAATCAAGTGTCGGGAATCCCGTGGCGCTAGTAAGTTCCTTATTCTTCTTGTTGTTGCTGATTTTTGTGTTGTTCCAGATCGTGTGGGAGGTTGTATAAGTTTTTTATGTTCTTTAAAATACTCCTTCAAGTTTTCATATCAACCTAGGTGATTTCAAGCCTTCTAAAGTGATTCTAGTGCCAAAAAACCCTAATTGATTGCTAGCTTCGCTCCCTTGTTCTTGTGGCAGCATTGGAGGGATATTTCATCATCAATTAAGGTAAAATTGAAGTTTTTCTTTCTGTTTTAAAGGTAATGAACCTCTTACCCTACATGTATTTAAGATTATCCAAGTTACGGCTAAGTCGTTGAAGCTAGAACTTGTGAGATATATGTCGAAAGGCTTGCTAGTAATGTTGTTGGTTGGTGGACTGCTTTTGGAGGCTCAATATGGTTATTACTGATGTTGTTTGGGCTGTTTGGTGATTGTTTTAACTTGTGGGAAGTCATATAAATAGGGGAGGTGCTGTCCGTTTCATCGTAAAATAGGTTACGGTTGATACATAATAGTTACGACGCTTAAACGATAACGATAGTGTCATTTCTCTTATTGTAGACTAAGGAGTCGTGGCATTTCCATAGCTTGAGATTGGGCAGTATATACAAGGTATGTTAGACTGTCCCTTTCCTTCTTTTGCACGACTCTGATTGTACATAATGCAATGAACGAGCCTCCAAAGATACTCTACTCTTAGAAGGTAGTAGTACTTATATTGTTTCCCCTCTTATAGGAGGATTGATGTTGATGTTACTTCTTTGACCTTACGCCACTCCGAAGGGTTCAAAGTGTGATTCCAATGAGTCCAGCATGCATTATCTATTTTAGTCTATCGAGTTTGTGCTATAGTCGACCGGGTATGGCACCTACTGTGCAACCACTGATCAGTTGGGTATGATGTTACCGAGCCTTATGATGGCCGGGGTATGATATGATGATGATGAGGCCTACAGAGGCGTATGTATATGATGATTTTAAAAGGATATATATGTATATGCACATAAGACATTTCATGATTATAGGGTGTATATTTTCTATCCCTATGCACAATACTGTTCTTACATTATGCTTTCTTGTCTTACATACTCAGTACCTTATTTGTACTGACGTCCTTTTATTTGTGGACACTGCATGTCGTGCTACAGGTCCTGATAGGCAGGTAGACAAAGCTCCCGCACCATAGTAGGCTGCCAGTTCAGCGTTTATTAGCGAGATCCCTTCTCCGGACTTGCCGTGGTGTTGGTAGGCATTGCAGCACTTATGTGCTTTTAGAGGCTCCTAGACAGGTATCGACTCATGTATAGTTGGGATTGCCTTGTCGGCAAATTTATTTTTGTTGTATAGTTTTTCATGACAGCCTTGTCGGCCATGTTATATATGTTTATGTCATTATCTGGAATTTTTGGTTGATTAGGGTTATTGTCTGCCATTTATACTGATCTCGTCGGTCCTTATAGGTAATAAGAAAGGTTAGATAAAATATATATTGGTACTCGGTAAGTAAGGCCCGGGTGCCCGTTATGGCCCTCCGGTTTGGGTCGTGACACAAACTACAATTAATGTCACAAAAATTGGAGATTAACTCTAACAAACTACATAAAATTTGAACGATTACTACATAAATAGATAACATATAATATAATCAAATACAACAAAATACATAATAGTTACGACGCTTAAACGATAACGATAGTGTCATTTCTCTTATTGTAGACTAAGGAGTCGTGGCATTTCCATAGCTTGAGATTGGGCAGTATATACAAGGTATGTTAGACTGTCCCTTTCCTTCTTTTGCACGACTCTGATTGTACATAATGCAATGAACGAGCCTCCAAAGATACTCTACTCTTAGAAGGTAGTAGTACTTATATTGTTTCCCCTCTTATAGGAGGATTGATGTTGATGTTACTTCTTTGACCTTACGCCACTCCGAAGGGTTCAAAGTGTGATTCCAATGAGTCCAGCATGCATTATCTATTTTACTCTACCGAGCCGCGCTATAGTCGGCCGGGTATGGCACCTATTGTGCAACTATATATATTTATCTGTTTTACTCTATTGAGCCGCGCTATAGTCGGCATCTATTTTAGTCTATCGAGTTTGTGCTATAGTCGACCGGGTATGGCACCTACTGTGCAACCACTGATCAGTTGGGTATGATGTTACCGAGCCTTATGATGGCCGGGGTATGATATGATGATGATGAGGCCTACAGAGGCGTATGTATATGATGATTTTAAAAGGATATATATGTATATGCACATAAGACATTTCATGATTATAGGGTGTATATTTTCTATCCCTATGCACAATACTGTTCTTACATTATGCTTTCTTGTCTTACATACTCAGTACCTTATTTGTACTGACGTCCTTTTATTTGTGGACACTGCATGTCGTGCTACAGGTCCTGATAGGCAGGTAGACAAAGCTCCCGCACCATAGTAGGCTGCCAGTTCAGCGTTTATTAGCGAGATCCCTTCTCCGGACTTGCCGTGGTGTTGGTAGGCATTGCAGCACTTATGTGCTTTTAGAGGCTCCTAGACAGGTATCGACTCATGTATAGTTGGGATTGCCTTGTCGGCAAATTTATTTTTGTTGTATAGTTTTTCATGACAGCCTTGTCGGCCATGTTATATATGTTTATGTCATTATCTGGAATTTTTGGTTGATTAGGGTTATTGTCTGCCATTTATACTGATCTCGTCGGTCCTTATAGGTAATAAGAAAGGTTAGATAAAATATATATTGGTACTCGGTAAGTAAGGCCCGGGTGCCCGTTATGGCCCTCCGGTTTGGGTCGTGACACAAACTACAATTAATGTCACAAAAATTGGAGATTAACTCTAACAAACTACATAAAATTTGAACGATTACTACATAAATAGATAACATATAATATAATCAAATACAACAAAATACATAATATGCCCTTCCTATTATAAAGATTCCAGCTGTGATTCATCTTTGCCTTTTGGTTCAACCCTTGATTGATCATCTGATAACCCTCTAACTCTTACTCAAACTCTATCCATTGTTCATTCTCTATCCATGCTCAATTTCCACCAATTGAGTCTTCAATGATTCATAATTGGCTAATCCTTTTAATATCTCCCTCAATTTGTTCACCAATTGTGGAAGGACAAACCTAGAATGCTCATCAATAGCATCATCCCTCTATAGAAAAATTTTACAGGACTTGGTCTAACATTTGAAGAGATATAAATTATTTCAAAATAACCAGAAAATAGGGACAATATGAATTCAATTGCCCAAATACTTACACCATAGTATGGACAAGACCAGAACAATCTTCCAGGGTTCCTAGTCGACCAAGAAGTTTGCGATGGCAACAATTCTCCATACTTGCAACGCACCTTCAGATTCAACATTGGGTCATGCTCGTCCATACAAAGTTGATTCGAGTTGATTCCTGCCATTTCAAGCACTGAAAAACGAAGAATTAGCCCAAATTAATTTCTATAGAGAACCCTAAAAGGAATCTGTAAAATATGACTAAAAAAATTAAAGATTGAGGAGGAGAAGTTAATACTATACAACAAGGCTGCAATGCAAAAATAAATCCCTTTTGATTCACCAAAATCGAGCTTCAATGGCGATAAAATTGGGTGTGGAAGAAGAGAAAGGATTTTAACCTAATTAAATAAATGATATGTGACCGTTAAATAAAGGCATGGAAGTATAAATTATATTATTCACGCGCTCACAAATCGCTGGGCCACGAAGGTGTATTTTAATTCACTAAAAATATACAGGGGGTCATAGGACACCCGTGTTTTTAAGGGGTGCAACTGAAATTTTGGTACAACCCAATAGGATAATTATGTATTATCCCTAATTTTTTAATGTAAAAATTATGGATCCATTGAATCCATAAAGTGGCTTTCTTTATATTTATGGCCCGTAGTAGTTTACCCAGGGCAACTTTGTTTCATGCATATAGGTTTATGATATTCAACTCTCCAGCTGATCTTGGCATAAGGCTGTGGCCCGTGGCGGGCCTGGGCCTAACGGGCCTGGCGGGCCTGGGCCTAGCGGTCCCAGGCCTGGCGGTCCCGGGCCTGGCGGGCTCGTGGGTAGGGACCGGCCCGCTACGGGCCTAGCGGTTTTTTTTTTTAAATCAACGTAAATTTCTTTTAATAAGCATTATATATATATATATATATATATATATGTTGTATATATTGTATATAGATATGAATATAGATATGTTGTATATATTGTATATAGATATGAATATATGTTG